>JAXBDA010007781.1:0-16589 GCA_036023075.1 Gaultheria prostrata
CTCTCTTCTTCCCTCTCTTTGTCTGCTTGTTTTTTTTTATTTTTTTATTCTCTCTCTCTTACTTTTCCCCCATATATTATATTTTATTAAAAATAGGGAGGGTAATAGGGAGTGTTGTTGGAGTGTTGATAGAAAAAAGTGTCAAGTTATAATAGATATTTGCACTGTACACTGCCTAATTTACTAAGTTATTGTTGGGTTTGCTCTTAGGGAGCCACTATTCACTCCCTACCCATTTTTTAATCATTTTTTCTTTTCTTTCTCACTCCTCTCTCTCTCCTCTTTATGTGTATAATATATATTATATGTATTAGTTTATATTATTTAATTGGTATAGAGAGAGTAATAGAGAGAATTGTTGGAGTGTTGAAAGAGATGTGAGTAAGTAAAACACTGTTCACTAATCTTTTTAGGGAGGATTTGTGTTCTCATTGTTGGGAATGCCCTAAGTAGTAAACTAAATTTTTCTGCTTTTTGGTGCTTTAAATGCTTGTACTCATATGTAAAGTACAAGTTTTTTAAGCACCAAAAAATAAAAAGTTTAATTTACTACTTAAGCCAAAACACCCATTAATTTCTTAAAGTACCTAAACCCTAAATCTAATGCATAAACCGTAAATTCAAAGTGCCTAAACCCAAATTACATTTTTTAAAACCCAATTTCAATAAAAAAAAAATGGATTTCAGAAAGTTGGGTTTCAAAGTATGGGTCCCTCTACACTTCTTGTCACCTTCTTGTGTCCGTACAATCCTTTTTATTCTTCACAGATTTAATAGGGAAATGATTTCCACACCCACCTTTTATCCCCACACACTCCCTTTTTGTCTTTATTCACCTGAAATTACCAAATTGCCCTTCATATGGAAAAGGTGACTCTTGAAGTAAGGGTAATTTGGTAATTTCAGGTTGAATAAAGACAAAAAGGGAGTGTGTGGGGATAAAAGGGGGGTGTGGAAATCATTTCCCATTTAATATCTCTCTGAATTTGCTACAAGTTGGTGGGTCCCTCCCCCCTTCACTTTTCTCTCTCTCTCCCTTGCTGGCGGCTGAAGACCACTTTGGGGGAAATCAAAGAAGACTTGAGTCTTGAAATCGGGTTCCAAGAACAAGGTCGAAGCGCCTAAATTCAAGTGTCTAAACCAATTATACCCTACTCCAAAGAGCCTAAATCTTTCAACATTGAATCCCAAAATTAACTCTCCAAATAAGGCCCTTGGAAGCTTTGGAGGTGTACCATGAAAATGAGCAAAACGACTTCATTTTTAGGAAAAGTAGGGAGAAAAGCATCATCTCTATTTTCCAGTGTTTTGGACGGTCCAAATTATAAAGAGGGGGGGGGGGGGGGGGGCTCAAAAGTTTATGGGACCCGAAGCGAAATTTTCAAATGAGGCCCTATATATATTTTGCATATAAAAGTTGATCAACATAAAGTTTTCATACAAAAAAATCATTAAAAAGATTTAGCATTATAAAAACTTAAATGCATAGTTATCAAAAAAATAAACAACTCTTACAATACTTCAAATCCATTGAACCCCCCACATGAAGGCTAGAGAACCTATTTTATTCTTGTTCTAAAATTATACCTCAAGCTACCAGTAATTTCAACTTTGCCACCGTTTTTTTTGGGAAACGGGGTGGGTGATGTGCACTTGGGTGCTATGCACTGTGTTGTGCACCCCTCGGCCATTCGATTGTGTTTTGGACGGTCCCGATGTGTTTTGATTTTTTACCGATAAAAGGAAATCAAAATTAAATTAAAATTGCCAAATGTATCCAAGCCGTCCAAAATATGAACGGACGACCGAGGAGTGCACAACACGGTGCATAACACCCAAATGCATAACACCCACCTCAAGTCCGTTTTTTGGGCCCCTAAAGCTTGATTGAGCCTATTTTCATGTGCAGCAAACTTAGGCCCCGTTCCACTAACTCAAAAAACCAAAAGCCAGTTTTTTTTTGTTTTTCGAGATAGGTCATCCCCTCACAATACATCACATAAACAATCAAAAAAAGCCAACGCATTTTTCGAACTCTTACATAAAAAATAAAAAAAAACCAAGTTAGCGGAACAACTCCTTAAAACAAAAAGTAATTAGAGCTAATATGTAGACAGTAGATATGAGCACCTTACAATTTTGGGGCCCATATTTTGAACAATTTTTAGAAGTCCGAAGCCACGGCTTCATTGGCATGTACTCTAAGTCGGCTCTGGGGGAGGGAGGGAGGGAGGGAAGAGAGGGTGGAAAAATTTGAGAAGTACAAAACATTTGTAGATGGTCAAAATGGGCAATAAGTACCGCCATGTGTTATCCGTCTGGCACCCAAGTTTTTCTCCCTAAATGTGGAGCAGTCTGTAATAATCTCGGGATCCGAGGTGCTGCTTTTCTCCCTGCTTTTCCCAAAATGACGTTATTTTTCTCATTTTTTTGTTGTACCTCCAAAACTCTTGGCCCTGTTTGCAGAGTTAATTTCCCCAAATACCTAAACCCAAAACCCAAAGTGCCTAAACCCGACTATACCTTACCCCAAATAGCCTAAATTCCCCAAAATTGAACCTCAGCATTAACTCTCTAAACAGGGCTGTTGGAAGCTTTAGAGATGTACTAAGAAAATGAGCAAAACGACGTTGTTCTGAGAAATAATAGGGAGAAAAGCAACATCCCTGTCAAAAAACTAGGGGTGCACAAGAAAACCGATAAAATCGCCAAACCGATCCGATCCGGACCGAACCGGTCTATTTGGTTAGGTTCTACGGTTCATTGGTCCGGTTATGGTTTTAAAAAACTTAGGACCAGTAATTATGGTTCGGTTACTGGTTCTTACTTTAAGAACCACGGGTAGAACCGAACTAGACCATATAACATATATATTAAATTGATATGCATAATTTAAATTATTATTATACAAAATTATGTATCTTAATTTGGTAAGTTAATATTTTTTTTCTAGTAAGGTATTATTTTTATGTCTATTTAGATTATGCATATCAATTTAATATCTAAGAAGCTTTTAATACATTACTATAATCTACTAATACCAAATTGGCAAATTACCAATTTCAATGCTTTTTTGTTCCACCTTAATTTCATGATTGCTACACTTCAAGACATGTTGTTTAAATTATTTTCTCGTTTTTAGACTATTCTATTATTTGTTTAAACTATTTTTTTTTTTGGATTTTCATCAATTTTTGGAATTGTTTTATTGGTAGCACATTGTCAAGCACTTTGTAGATGATGTGGATCATATTTGGTTTCAAATGTTATATATCCTATAATTATTTATTTATTTAATATTGTTTTGATGCTCTAAATTCTAAATATTTTTTTGAATTCATGTGTTGTGATAAAGTGTTCCTTAATCGGATAGAACTGGAACCGAACCAAAACCGGTCCGGTCTTGCGGTTTGGATCTGGACAGGTTCTACATATGTATTGGTTAGGTTTTGGTTCTTAATTTTCTAGAACTGGTTAGAATGATCCGATTACTGGATTTCTAGAGAACTGGTCCAATCCGGACCGTATGCACCCCTACAAAAAACTAGCCCAAAATTTTCTCACGCACGTGTAACATGTGTGTAAGTACTGCAATATACGTGGACAAAATTATCTATCCTTGAATCACGTGTAACGTGTGCTCCACTGCTGCGGCCTTGTTTGGTTCTATTTTTTGCTCATTTTCAAACAAAATTTTAAAAAAGAATTTTTCTTTTCCCAATCATTTTTAACATTTCTCTATCCACTCATTACCTCATTATTCTCATTTTCTCTCTATCTCTTTCCAATTATTAACTCATTATTCCCATTTTGAAAAATCCAACCAAACAACCTCTCAAAAATTCTTATCAGAATTTTCTTTTCAAAACCCATCCAAATTAACTCTCTCGCCGATAAAGGCAAGATTTCGGCCGACATCAGTCGCCGGAGGAAAAATGGCGATTTTGTCTACTGAAGTCCTATTGATTTCAACAGGGGTAGTATCAATAGCTTTGATGATGAATTTCTCTGTTCCACTAATTACCCACTTCGTCCTCCACCAAATCCCTACCATTTGGTCCACTTTGATTTCGTTATTAAGGCATCCGTACCTTTACTTCATCGTCAACGGCATCATCATCACCATCACCGCCACTTCTCAATTCCACCACAAGCTCGACAGTAAGATCGAATCGGAGCCGTTGGTGGTTGAGTCGAAGCCTCCGCCGTCGGATCTACTGCACTTGGGTTACGACGCCGTGTCGAATTTGCCGGAGGTGTACACGAGCGAAGTTGTGGAGAAGAGTGTGGTGTCATGGGCCGGTGGATGACGTCGATTCTATAAACGATGACGCCGCCGCCGCCACAGGGGAGTAATTTGGCGGAGGTTGAGGAGGAGTATGTGTTGCCGTTGACGGAGATTCCTCTGGTTTCTACGAGGTTCGGTCACCGGAAACCGTTAAAAGCCAGTCTTGAAGGTATGTGGATTTCTTTAGTTAACATTTTGATCATATAGGTTGTTTTAATCTGTTTTAGCGCTCATTTGGGTTAAATGTTTTGGTCCTTTTGACCGACCCTGTTTGGTGGGAGGTGAAATCCATGGGCCATGTTTAGCTAGAATATTGTTTTACGTACCTAGTGTTTTTAAAACTAGTGAAAGTCACTGAGTTGTAAGCTAGTGAAATTCACGAACTCGAAGCTGGTGACTTTCGCTAGGTTATTCTATGTATTTCGGAAATAGTTCGTGCTTTCTAAGCTCGTGAAATTCACGAGCTCGAAATTCGTGAATTTTGTGGTCTTGGAGTTTTTCATATGAGATTTGATTGGAAATTATAAATTCGTTGGTTACTGCACGTCGGCAACCTTGGTCCAATTCGATTTGTGGGTCCAGTTTTGACTAGGGACGTTTCAAATTGCAACGGAAATTCACGTGCAAGAAAAATAGTGAAATTTACGAGCTTCAAGCTAGTGAAATTCACGTGCTAAAAATAAATAAAAAAAAACAAAATTCACGAGCTTTAAGGTAGTGAAATTCACAAGCTCTAAAGCTAATGAATTTACAAGCTCGAAGCTCATGAATTTCGCTAGGTTTTTCTACGTAGTTTGAAAATAGGTAGTGCTTTCTAAGCTTAGTAAAATTAACAAGGTGGTTTAATATTGTTGTGTTTTGAAATCTAGTGAAAATTGAATTTCACGAGCTCGAAGCTCGTGAAATTTTGCTTGTGAGAAGTGGTTGCCGGCTGGAGGTGGATGTTAAGTGGTGGTGGTGGTGGAAAGTGGGAGGAACGACTGGAGTAAAGTGTAAATTTTAGGGGCGTCCAAGAAAACTGAAAAAATCAGTAAACTGGACCGACGGGATGAACCAGTCTAATAGGATTGGATTTATGGTTATGGTGCTAAAAAAATGAAAACCGAGTATTTTGTTTTGGTCTGTGGTTCCATAATTGGGAACCGTGGTACGAACCGAAGTATGAGGTCCGCACGGAATTTCCACGAGGGATCCCTCAATGGATCATTTTCCTTATACTTATAATTTTTGCTTGTTTTTATTACTGCTATTTCCTATTTTTGTTCGAGGTTTTGTTTTACAGTACTTTAGTAGTTTTTTAGTGATTTGGTAGGGCTTCTAGATTTATTTTGAGGGTTAGTTTAATGGTAGTAGTTTTATAAAGATGTTGCAACAATTATATGGACAAATTCAGTTTTCAAAACTAATTAAAGCTGTTGTTAGCTATTTTAAAGAACTAGTGGTATGTTATTCAAATATATAAGTAACTTTGTAATTTTTGGATGCTAACAGGGTTTACAATCAGAAACCAAACCAAACTGGACCGGTCTAATGAATTGGTTGTGGTTTGGTTCCATAAGTGTAATAGTCTGGTTATGGTTCTCAGTTCTTTGGAACCCTTAGATATGGTTTGGTTCCAATCTGGACCATGTACACCCCTACCAAATTTGTGTTTGAAGGGCAAAAAGGTAATCTTCATCGTGACCTTAGAGGTAAATAAAAAGCGAGTGCGTTCTTAAGGGAATTAAGTTCAGTTTTCTATCCTTAGAGGTAATTTGCTTAAACTACATTCCTGATAACCACAGGTAACCAATAATTGGTTGTCCAGCAACAAACCCTTTAAAAGAAGGGGAGGCCACGATGGGTAGACAAAGCCACAAAGGTGGATGCCCCTTCTAATTTGCAGACCGTGCGGAGAGAAATGATTCTGTTGAGGGTTGGTTTTGTTATTTCAATTGACTTTGCGATTGTGTGCCATTTCCATATTTCGCCAGCGCACGTTGACGTTTGTGAGTGCATTTGTAGAGGTTATGTACGTGACATTTGCAGGTTATGTGGAATTCGTCTTTCAAAAAAATTCAGAAAGGGTATTTTGGGGACTATAAAAGGTAGACAAACACTTCCTCCTTTCATAAGAAGTATATATATAGATATCCATGGAAAGCGTATAATTTACATATCGGTCATTCGTACGAGTTTTGGCCTATGAAATATTACACCTTCCAAGAGACAGAGGATAAAGTGGTGAAGTGGGTTATTTTTTGTGGATTTGCGGCATATGTGAAGACTTTTATGCTTGTTGTAAATAGGGAGGCTAATACTCAAACTATACTTTCGACTGCTGTACATTTATGGTTGGTTTTGGAACTTGGAAGGTTTTATTTGTACTAGACGCAGCTTTGAGTGTTGGAAAATATTTTAGATATTATATTTTCCTTTGTGTGTGAATGAAAATTTTTAAGAGAAGAGTTGTGTCTGTTCGGTGGCATCTATTCGGGTGAATAGTTGTGTCACTTACTTTTGTGACTTTTCGTAGAGTCACGAATATTTCTATAAATAGGACCCTTTTCCTCTTATTTTAAATACGAATTTTTCTGCATTACATAGCACATTCATACATCAAACATTCTGAGAGTTCTGCGTAGTTTTATGGTTCGCCTACCGATCAGATTGGAGTGTTACTTCCGTTCGGTGAAAATCGGGTAGTCCTGGGAAGCAGACGTCCGCATTTTTCCATCAGCACCAATGTGGAGGGCGAATTTGCTTTAAGGACAGAGTATCCAATACTCGCCTCGATTCGAAACGTCTATTGCCAATTTCCGGTGTACTGAAATTTGTTTGGTATGGTTTCTACTAACTTATTGATTTTGATTTTGTGTTAATTTTCAAATTTCCGTAACCCGGTTCTAACATTGAGTGGTTGGCTTGGATGTTCTTTCAGCTATATTTGTTGCAGGCTGATTGTCCAGACCGATAGCATCATAGGGAGAGTTAAAGTAACAAATTTCTTTCAATTCAAGGAAAAGCAAATGCATGGGTTGGTTATTTTTTGTGATTCCACAATTCCCTCTCCTGAAAAGAAGTTGAAGAAAAGAATTTCGTGCGTCTGGAATTATTATTACTTTTTTTGTCTGATTTCCTGTAATGTTCAGTTAATTTATTGTTTTCTCCTTTTTTTCTTGACAACTTCAATATCCAAACTCAAACTAAGTGATTCTACGTGGGGCAGACATGAGAAACTATTTGCGATGTCCCAACTATATGCAACACTTCGTACTTGGTATGGACAAGGATAAGGTTGGCAAGCTGGTGATGAAAGAAATTAAGAAAAAGATATATATTGCTTATTATCCTAAAACAGAATACTGAATATAGCTTTTGCGTCAAAAGTTCACACATAAGTATATTTACATCATAATAAATTGGTATATTTCCTTGTAGAAGTATACTATTATTGCCTACAGCTGGATACAGTGGCAGACGCAGGATATATCCGTAGTAGGAGCTTAGCTACGTGTATTTTTACAATTATAGCAAAAGTTATATTCTATGCTTTGGTTGCAAGGTTAGGATTTCCCGTCAAAAGTTCACACATAAGTTGTAATACTAGATTCTAAAATTGCTTCACACTCCAAGTATATTTTACAATTATAGAAGTATACTATAAATGCCTACAACTGGATACAGTGGCAGACACAGGATTTATCCATAGCAAGGGCTTAACTACGTGTATTTTTACAATTATATTCTATACTTATGTATTGCTACTTGGAAAGGCTAAATTTGCGTGTATATACATATATAGTGATCGTTTGTCTATGTTTGGGTTTTATACTCGTGACCAAATAATTGGTAGATATAACTTAGGATTATAGAAGAGTTTTTCCCACACATTTGTACTGATTTTAGGAAAAAAATTACGTTAAAGGAATTTGCAGGGGCCAATCTTTTCCAAATTAAATTTTTGTCTCTTAATCAGACCATTGAGAAAGGACATATAATGACGAGATTTCCTCAATAAAGTTTCTGGGTAATTGGGCATTGTTTGGTGACATTTTTATCCTGAAATAACCCGATAAAAGTCTATAAAGAGAAAAAGATTTGATGTGTATTAGTAAAAATTCAGATAGGAATTGAACTTCAAAATAAATATATGCCAAGATGCAATCGTGACTGTTTCACTCAGGAACCATGGTTTGTTAGTATGAGCAAGTCATGTAACTCTGGTGAAACCTGGCCGGCATTGAATCATACATTAGTTTATTGATGAAAAGGCCATTGAATTATCAAATCGTTGAAGTATCTTGGTGACAACTGAACTTTTTCAGACCGACATTATGGTTTGTAATTTCTGAGACGCAACTGGCACAGTATTACTTTCTTTATACAAGTCTCCTTTCGTGGATCATATAACTTCTTGTAATAACTGGGCAAAAAACTCGATTGCTTTCTTGGCACTTAAAGCATTATTCTCATGTAAGGTTTATGCTTTGGAAGAAATTGGAGACTTGACTGTTGACAGCATCAGTATAAATGTTAAAGCCCACAAATTTTCTTCTTATCCTCCTCATTCTCTTGTCATTCAAATCTTGAGTTTCTTTCTTTCTTTCTTTCTTCATCTCCTGCTCTTTCCGTCCTCTTTATTCGACTTAAAGACCGAGGGGTTTTGGTGGAACCGAGACAAAGAACAACAACGAGGTATGCCTGAAAGCTCTCCTTGTGCTATTGCATCGAACATTTGATTTATGAGTGCTTTCTTTTCCTTTTAAGTGCAAACAAAAAGAAGAAAGGAAAGCAATTTGTGAGCTGAAAATTTTAGGTCCATAATTGCATCAGTGATCAAGTATGGTGTATTTTTTATAATTAACATAACATATTATGAAACTAAACCCCTGCTTTGAAATCTAGCATTAATAATGTTAACAGTTGCATTGAGATAGCAAAATAGAAAGTATGGGATTACAATCAGTCAGTTGTTAATTATATTACTGAAACGTCTTCTGATGTTTCAAGTGTAGCATTATGGGATAAATTGAATCTGCCTTCTTTTTTTTCTCTCTCTTTTTGGATTGGAAATCTATGTTGTTGAGTAGCGTCTTGATAAATGAAGAAAGCGTATCAAGTATTAGGTTTCGGTAAATGCGGATTTACCCCGTCCGTGTGACCTCTACCAACCGTATTCCCTTCGATGTCTCACCTCTCCCTCCCAGACAAGCTCCCCACTCTGTTTTTAAGGTTAGATGCGTGAATATAAGCAATAATTAAATGTATTTGAGTACTTGGGTGGGGCGGTCTTGCCCATCTGGTTATAGGAAGGAAAACTAAAGTGTGTTTCATTTCCTCTGCTTTTTCCCTTATCAAATCCATGTACTCATCCATGATCCAAACACAGCCAGAGTTCTTTTTTTTTCTATAGCTAGGAAAGATTTGTTATGGTATTACTAGTTTAAACCAAGTTATAAATGGTCGGTACTCTTGACAGCTGGGACAAGTATATATGTTGACGTTGTATATCTCTAGGCACAAGCTAGTGCAACATTGCTTGGTGGTTCCTCCAAGATAAAGAATCTTTGAGTAGCTGCTTCATTGTTAGGGATTTCCATTTCATTGTATCCGAAATTCCTACGCCAAGTCGCCAACTGCTAACTTGTTGACCTTGTTTTGTTGTGATTGCAAGCCTTGGTGTAAGGTTGCAGAAAACAAATGTAGTAAATCTTCTCCTTTTTCCCTTACGCCAAGAGAACTGATATGGCTTGGCGAAACTGCTGAAATATATTAATGGGGGCACCAGTTGCCTTACAAGGTAATTACGAAATGACTTTTACAGAGATTTGCTATCATCAAAGTTGACATTTTGCGGAACTCCTTTCTGAGAAGTTGCCTTTCATTTGAATGCATTGTAATTTTCTTGTTAGGTTTGTATTCAACGTTTATCAATTCATTTGCTCTCCTATATCCGATGAAAGTCAGAAAAAGATGCCTTTAGTGTTGTCTAATTCTCTCTGAATTTTGGTGCTACTAGAATCTAAGAAATCTGTGGTGGATTTTTGATAATATTTGCTATTTATCCTGCATATATGCATGTCACTTCACTATTGCAAACTGTACTTGTGGCTTGTAGATTTGATTTTATAATTATGGTTTTGTGTTGGTTAAAATAGAAAAAAATCATTGTTTCCTGCATAATTATCTGGATTATCTTTTCCTGTGTATGTAAAGAAACCAACTTCGCACAATCTGTTGTGTTCAATTCAATTCATTTTTATTTATGGTTGGTTGTTTTTGGAAAACTACATGTTTAATTTTTTGAAATGATGTTTATCTTTTGTAATGATTTTTTACGAAGACTCTGTTGATCAACTTTTGTATGGAAAATAAAAAGAGGCTCCAAAAATAAAAAAAATTGTTTGGGGCTTCCGAAACTTTTGAATTGGCATTATACATTGCTACAACCCACACCCAATCACAGGAATTGGGGTCTCTGTAGTGCGTCCCAAGGCACTACAGGATTGTAGTTCTCCTGATCCGACCGCCCATGCCACAATCGATGGTTTAGATTTACACATGAGATGTATTTGTTAACTCTTAGTGGTAATAATATTTTCTCAGTGGTAAAAATACATCTATAAACTTAAACCATCGATTGTTGGATGAACGATTGGATCGGAGGAACTACAACCCTGTGTTTTATTGGGGTCACTAAAGGCTACCCAAATCCCAATCACTGAGCACACTTGAGAGTGCCGAAAACGTCATGCATGAGGTCAAAACACAAACAACCCAACCCCACAAGGTTTGAGAAATTTTTCAGTGCCGGTTGGGTATTGCCCTCGTGGTATCTGTTCAGCAATCTCGGTCGTCCAAAGTGCGATCCAACGGTTTTGAATAGGAGAGAAAAAAAGAGAAGAGAGAGTGGATGGGTGAGAGGAGAGAGAGGGGATCAATCCGGGCCGTCTAAAATACTTTTGGATGACCGAAATCGTACTTTGCATGGACACGTAGTACCCATTCGGTACCTAAAAATTAATGGGTTCATAATTTTCAACAAAAGACAACAAACTTTTCCAGATAGAATTAATGGGTTCATAATTTCTCTGAGATGACTCACATGGGAGACCCAGTCTTCGTTCCAATAGCGGAAATCCAAGAGTACAGACCTAAACGAATCGGCATCGACACGTAGTACTCATTCGGTACCAAAAAATTAATGGGTTCATAATTTTCAACAGAAGACGACAAAATTTTCCACAGAGAATTAATGGGTTCATAATTTCTCTGTGATGACTCGCATGGGAGACCCAGTCTTCGTTCCAATAGCGGAAATCCAAGAGCAGGGCCGGCCCTGAGATTCCTGGGGCCCTAAGCAAACTTGTGAAATGGGGCCCTAAGTATACTTATCAAAAAAATTGAAGAAACCAAGTGTTTTTTTGTTCAATTGAGAAAGAAAGTTAATCTCGAAAAAGGTTAACTAAAGTAATTTTGCTAAGTTTTTTATAGTAACTGAGGTCATACGACATAATATATTTTCAATTAAGCATTCATTTGTATTTAAGCATGCGTTACAAAATGCAAATCACATTAGCAAATAAGTCCCCTAAAATCAAAATTCAGTCATTATTTCTCATGTATGATCAATCTAGTAATTGTTTTATTGTCATAATTCATAAATATATGAAAAGTAATATGTTAACAAAGATAAGAAATTGAAAAAGTAAAAAAATTAGATACTTCGTATAGAAACTGAAAAGAAGAAGAAAAAAAAGCTTTTGGGCAAGCTACATTTGTAACCGGGGAAAAGAAAAGAAAAAAAGAGAGAAAAAAGCAACCTAAAAGAAAGGAAACTGCTATGGAAATTTGAACCATGCTCCTCATGGTCAAAGACTTAATTGGGGCCCAAAACTAAACCACTGAGCTATGACAACCAAACTTGACATATTGCATGCTAAATAATATATGTACTTACCTACGAATTGGGGGCCCTAATTTTGGGCCCAAAATTGGGGGCCCTAAGCGGTCGCTTGGTGGGCTTGCCCCCAGGGCCGGCCCTGTCCAAGAGTACCGACCTAAACGACGGACCATGTACCGATCGGCTTTGGGGATTCACTTGTGAGTCCCAAACCGTTGATCCAAGCTGTTCATTCATCTCAAAATCAAATTCTAAGAATTCGTTGTCGAGATCAATTCGATCGGACGTCTCTAAGTGCTTGATCCAAAATCACCCAATTTCATTCAAAAAATTTGGAACGAAATAGAGTGATTTTGGATCGAACACTTAAAGGAGTCAGATCAAGTTGATTTTCCAAAAACGGTCTACTCGGAATTTGATTTTGAGATGGATGAACGGCTCGAATTGGCAGTGTAGGACCCAAAAGTGGGTCTCCGGTCGGTGCACCCTCATTTGTTCATATTGCACGGTTTAGAAGACAAATTAACTTTTCCTTAGCCCGTATCAATAATTTCTGAGATGACTCACATGGGAGACCTCAGAGCTCGTTAGTCATTTCACACACAGCAATATGTGGGATGAATGGTTTATAATTTCTGAGATGTCACTGCCACAGTATTAATGTGTTTATACAAGCCTCCTTTTGTGGATCATTTAGCTTCTGTGTTTTGAATAAATTTGGCATCAGTATAAATGTTAAAAGCCCTCAAATTATATTCATATCCTCCTCGATCTTTCTCTGCTATTCAAGCTTGAGTTTCTTTCTTCTTTGTCTATATATGCTCTTACCGTCCTCTTTATTCGACTCAAAGACAGATCGAGGGATTTTGGTGGAACTGAGACAGAAAAAAACAAAGAGGTAAAGGTACGTATGCCTAAAAGCTCTCCTTGTGCTATATTGCATCTAACATACGTATATGATTTCTGAGTGCTTTCTTTTCCTTTAATGGTGGCATGAGGGCAAGTGTCTAGTTTGGGAAGGAAATATGTGAGTGGTGCAATAATTGTTGTCTCTCTCTTCCCCACCTCACATGTACTCTCTCTCTCCCCCTCCTCAATACCGCACTCCCTCTCTCGATCTCCTTTTGCAAATGTTTTCAGAACTCACCAACTTTTAACTCAGTGAGTAAGAAACGGAGGAGGGCTTTTAAAGACAAAAAAAGAAGAAGAGAGCTTTATAAAATTCACATTGAAAAACACAAATTCCCATTGAAAAAATTAGTAAAATTTTATCTACACATAAATTTACATTAAAATATAGATCTCATTTTGCAGATGTTTTTGAGTAGGTTTCAAAAATATAAGTTTTATGAAAAAATGGATATATCGGATAAAAGTTATAAATATTTTAAAAATCAAAATAAAAAGGAGAGAGAGAGAGTTTAAGTAAAGTTGTAATTTGAGCCATCCATTTTAATGATTGAGATGGTATCTTTTTTTTTTTATGTGTTCCTTGAACTAGTCCCTTAATTGTAACTGTCAACTAATGAAAAGTTTTGATTGTTCACAAGGGTTATAACTTTAAATAAAAGTTGTTGGCGCGCAAACAACTAAGTTCGAGCCATGGTTAAAACTCTGCACAACCAACTAAAAGTATAGAAAATTGTTAAAACTTTTTTTTTTTTTTTGAACTTTACAGAAATACATTTTTTCCTATAATCTCTCAGGTGAAAAATTTCACACGTCCAGTTCACATGCCAAACTACTAGTACTAGGACAAAAGAGACCTTACAAATCCGGCGTAAGAGCATCTCTAATCCATTTTTTTAGGCTCTTAAAAATTAATTCTTACAGTATACATATAAACACAAGTGGGGTTCAATTTTTTGTGCTAAGGAATTGCTAATTTGCGAGTGAGAGGGTACTCCCATATGAATTATTTAAAATTGGCTCTTAAAGTGTGTCCTCAAGTTTATTTATATACAATGAAATGTAAGTGGGTCCCCATTCATCTATCTCTCTTCCTCCTTTCTTTTCCCTTCACTCTCAACTCCCTCAAGATTCTTTGTTACCACTTCACTATTTTGTTGATGGCACTTTGCTTAAAGAAATAAATCAATTATGTGAATTAACTGGTGCCATATGCAGCCAGAATTCTTAGCTACTTGTATGCCTGAAAATGTTCATTTATAAAACATAGTCATATAAACACAATTTACACAAAGAAGGGGACCTCCAAGCCAGTTTGAGGTATGAGTCGAAATTTAAAACTAAGGCCTTGTTTTGTTATTTTGCAACATTTCCTCTCTCTTTTTTCTGGGCATCGTTGTGCCACCTTTATTTCAGAGCCTTTTAAACAATGTAATTGTTGTAGTGTTTTCTCCTAAAGTCGTTTAAGCTTGTTGGCTAATCAGGGATGGAGCGAGGGGCAGATGGACAAGACCGCCCCGCACGGCTGCACAATTGCGACTGCTATGAGATTTTTGTTTTGTTGTTGATTGATCATCATGATTCCCAATTTTGATTTGTTTGTTGGTGTTTCACAATATAGTCAGAACGAATAGAAACACCTTCATTAGACGAACTTGTAACTGTCGCCATTCTCCATCTTTCGTACGGATTCATTTTCCCTCTGTCGTAAATTGCTGGCATCTTTTGGACAGTCGTGCCACTTGTGGTATAAAATTAGAGATCACAATACTTACCGACTGACTTTTTGGGTCCTTTTTGTTGTCGTTTGCACTGTGTAGATTATGTCACGCACATATTGTATGGTTACACTCTATGGTTACGTTTGATTTTCGGATTGAGTTTGTGTAGGATTGGAAAGATTGGGAATACGGTGAGGACACTTGGGGTGCACAAGATAATCAATGGAACTATAGGTTGTAGGAAGGTGGAAATTTTTGTTAGGGTACGTCGATCATCAGTGGAGAGATAGAAACATCGATGGAGAATAGACAACCCGACAAGGAAAGTATTGATGGGAATGAGTGCGATAGAATTTCAGAGGAAGTTTGGTAACTATAGTATGTTTTTTAGTAGTTGAAGAAACTACTTGTGACATCTCTCTGTACGAAATTTCTGTATAACTTTTCATTTTTTATTAATCCCGTGTTTTGGTAATTATTTGTTCAGATTGTTAACTCCTCTTAAACCTAGTTTTAGAAGTAAATTTTTTTGGCAAAATATGAACATCAATCATATTAAAACAGTACCAGAAGTACAAGGCAAGTTTTTAGAATTTCACATGACAAATCAAGGCCTACACTTTGCATTTCTTAAAAGCCCTCTTGTAAAACAATCAACATATACAAACCTTGCACAATTACAACTGATTTTTGCACGTCTGAAAATCTTCAACAACTTGATCTGCGTATTTCAGCTAATGCGACAGACTTGCTCTTGGCAGCTACTACCTCCCAGACATTAGACTGACTCAACATGGTTTTCATAGAAAGAACCACTATCACAATCTTCCGTAGGGGACGAAAGAGTCATTAGCGTCACAACAACAGACCTCATGCTAGGCCGAAGTTCTGCATTCTCTTGTGTGCATGCTTTAGCAAGCTGAGTCATCTGCAAGCATATCGGACACCAAACCTCCATGAAAACTACACCGATAACTATATATGCTTTTCCAAAGGATGGGAAAAAAAATCACCTTACGAACAGAGTCAACGGGATAGTTATCTCCGAGCCTAGGGTCAACCAAGTTGCAAAGGTTATCCCTTGGATCAGCTTTATTAAGAGCTTCCCGAAACTAAACCGCATTAGAGACGCAACGATTATTAGCCCGCAAGGACTAATTAAAGCATATGCATAAATACTTTTAGAGAAGTCTCATTAGGGCTTATCATGTCCAACATATTAAGAGCTCTTAATAAATAATCAGAAAAATGTGGAAACAACTTACCAAAGAAGCAAGGCTCATTGATTCAGCCGTGGAACCATCTGCCTTGACTAAAGCTTCTTTGGCTGAAATTAGTTCATAGAGGACAACCCCGAATGCATAGACATCTACCTTAGGAGAAGAATAGCCATAATGTGCACATCTGCATCCAAGGATGGTAACAAAATTGAACCAAACTTTTTTGTTTTGTTTATGTGCGTGTGTGAAAATGGAACCAAACAGATACACACAGAGAAATGCTACAGACACTAACTAGTTATTACACCAAATATACACATGGCACTACCACATTAATAAATGATGCAATAAATTGATGCACATTTCCACTAAAAGAGTGTCACATGCACATTTCGTCCCTTGGTATCTTATTTAGTGTCTCTAGACTTTTCCGATACACATTAAGAACCTACTCCTTCCAAAACTGAAGGAAGCAATAAATGGAGACTTATCTTTTACCAAGTTTTCAAGAAACAAGTTATCTTACTCTGGTGCCATGTATCCAAACGTACCCACGAGACGACCTG
>JAXBDA010007782.1:0-16588 GCA_036023075.1 Gaultheria prostrata
GGGTTAAGGTGGCCTTGAGTTGGATAAGGAATGGCCAAAACATGTAATCTGGAGGACGTCCTTCCCTTCTCCATCTTCTCTCATGCACTCTCTCACTCTTCATATTCTCTCTCTCTCTCTCTCTCTCCTATTTAAAGTCCTCGACTAACAAGTACTCCCTCCTTCCCAAATTGTTCATCCTTTTGGGGGAACCATGCATTTTACGCTTAGAAATTTATGTATTAGCATGAAAGTTTTTTCGACATTTTTCTACACCCATTTAAAGATGTCATTGAGACGAAAAGTTCGTGTAAATTTATTTCAAAAAAAGTATAAAGTGCACGGTTTCTAAAAAAGACAAGCAAATTGAGACGGGAAGTATTCAATTGTACAGTCCTTTAGCATGCCTTCTCATCAATAATGTACGACCATTCCATTTTTTTAATAGTAGAAAATATCTTCAACACTCGCTAACAAAATTGGTAAGAATAAAGCGAACCGGGAAGGTGCTCCGCAGCGTGTTGTGCAACCTCGTGCATAGCTGTGCCGGCATCGTTCCAATAATCGGAGACGTCCACCGCTTAGAGCTTGTCGAGTACTACAAGTGTACCAAAAATCAACTCGATGGGCTATCGTTAAATGCCTGATCAAAACACACATAATTTGAAAAGAATGGATTCCGTGGTTTTGATCCAGTGTTTTGGATGCATTAGGATTCATTTCTTTTCAAGTTATATGTGTTCCAATGAGGCACTTATCGATATATGATCGAGTTTATTTTTGGTACACTTGTAGTACTCGACGAGCTCTACGCAGCGGACATCTCCGATCGTCAGAACGATGCCGGCGCGGCCGCTCACAAGACTGCACAACATGCTGCGCAGCACCTCCCCGGTTCCAGAATAAAGTGGTGTGCTATTTCCTCGGTTTTGAGAGGTAGAGCTGGCGTTATTTCACTGGTAAAACTTACGAAAATATATCCACTTTGTTGTTATTGTAATTTGTGTACCTTAATATGGCTAGAGAACATACAAAAGGAAAAGTATACGGAACAAACATGGACCAGATGTGATTTTCAGACTTCCCTATCTGATGGATGCCCTCTCGTCTTATTTGCCAATTTATTTGAATCTGGTCATATAAGCGAATCGAAGCATTCACATTACTGATCTCCTTAGTCAAAATAATTCGATTTCGGAAAAAACTACAAATACACACTTTTTTTCTGAGACAGTATGCATCTCCTTGAATAACTTTGAATATTTTATTGCAATTTATGACATTGAAGTATATAAATTGATAACATTTTGGATAAATGTTATAACATTTGCATAAAAACTACTAACATTTGTTTAAAGATTCAAATATCATGACAAAAACTGGTAGGGATGGTATGAATCCAAAATAAACATTAATGAATTCATGCATCTCTAGATGTTATGGATTGTTGTACAAAATTTAGGGCTTCGCAATTAATGTTATGAACTTTTTTACGCGAATATAATGAATTTGAGACGATTCAAGGGGTGTATAACACATCTGAAATATGTAAGAACCTACTTAAGTACTTATAAATATTGTGGCCCACATGATAGAAAGATGAGTAATTGGTTTAGATCTGGTTAGAGAGGTGAATGCATGGCATGTGCCGTGTTACCTCATTTAGTCTCACTATGATGTGTGGGTGAGATATGATTGTATATGAGAAAGCGTTCTCTCTTTGCTCAGTATAATTTTCAACTTCAAATTTTCCCATTTCTAAAGTTTATCTAAGTATTAAGGAAAAAGAGTCAGGAGAGAGAAAAACCACTTCCTTTTGGACTATCACCCTCTAAAGAAAATCAGGAGCAATTTTCTGGGTGTTTTCGATTTAACAGTTGGATTACCACCTAGCTTATCGGCATGGATCAAGGTTGGTAAATCCTATTTATGTATATGATAAATTTCACATAATGTTTATGTTGTGAAAAATACATGATGTTTTAAATCTTGTAATTTAAGTTTACAAAATACGCATATGTATTGTAGCATTTTAGACGTCACAGTCGAATGATTGGGCATCTAGATTTTTTAGAAGACAAATTGGACCTTTGTTGCCTTGAAAATGGCATAATGCATCCAAGAAGCTGACGCTTGGAGGAGCTTAGTCCCCAAGTCTTTATCAGTTTCTTACCGTCTACCGTATTAGAGCACTACCAGTACAATTTGTTGGTTGTCATAACTTTTTTAATAATTTACTCGTCTGGACCAGCTTACGTCTATCTCACTTAATCTCAAAAGCCTAGCATCTTCGAGTGGGGGCTCTAGAGTCAAACCAGGATTTTGGTATCGGGGGTAGGGATTTGAGAGGTAACTTTAACTTTTTATATTGATATGATGTATTTAAAGTTTCAGTGTTCATTTTCTAAAATATACGGCAAAATTATATTAGAATGCAAAACTAAAAGTTTTTTTTTTTGAAACAGCAAAAAGATATATATTGAAAACTCGACAATGGCACATCGAGGAACAAAAA
Source organism: Gaultheria prostrata (assembly GCA_036023075.1). Lineage (NCBI taxonomy): Eukaryota > Viridiplantae > Streptophyta > Magnoliopsida > Ericales > Ericaceae > Gaultheria > Gaultheria prostrata. The sequence continues at coordinate 2,495 of JAXBDA010007782.1, forward strand.
CAAGAGGAAAAACGCCCGCAACAGATGAAAGATAACTAGCTTCATCATTCCTCAAGCTATACGATTAAAAATGACAGATGAATTTTGCAATTACATGCTACAAAATACTTTCTTCATCCCATAATGTTGGTCCTCTATTTCATTTTGTGATGTCCCAAAATGCTGACCCATATTAAAAAATCAACTAAAAAAGTGTCTTGATTTTCAAAATTTACCTTTTATAAAAAAATTAAAAATAACTTTGCCAATGTGATTCAAGGGGTAATATTGGAAATCAAAGGTCATTTTAAGGGGGACATGCATTTAATGTTTGTCCCTAAAAAGTTAAAATTCCCAAGAGGGGCCAACATTAATATGCGACAAAGGGAGTACGCATTTGTATGGGAACTCTAATGTAATTACTCATAACTTGAGGGCTGTGCCACCCCACCTAAGACCTTCGCTCCATCCCCAAGGCCTCAATTAAAGGCCGAGCAAAACACAATATGAACTGATTTGAAAAGAGTTGATAACATCTGAGAGATTTCAAACCTGCGAGCTATAAGATAAAGTTCTTACTTTGGTAGTATCCTTGCACTTGACCAACTCCTTGGAAATTCAACCTATAGAGTTGATAAACTAAAGGATGGGGGAATGACGGAAAGTGAAAGAAAAGAAAGTGAAAAGAAAATATTTGGGTTCATTTCATTTTCTTCTGTCGGTTTAACTAAAATGAAATTTTCTATAAAGATATTTATATTTATAAATTACCCTAGTTAATATATATACTAATGGCCATGTTTGATACTAGGTTTGGAGAATGGGATTGGATTATAAAAGTGGTGGGACTCCTAATATTGTGTTTGGTTTCTCATTTTTGGACGGGACTAGCAATCCCACCGGATTGTTAATCCCACAAAAGCATGGGATTCACCAACCCAAGGGGAGGTGGTATTATGAATCCTATTCCATGGGGATGGACTTGTTAAGACAAATCTGCCCCTACTGTTATCAGATATTGGCACAAATGTCCTTGAATTGTTTAACGTGAGAAATGGACTATATTTTTTGTGTTAGTGCTTGATTGGATTGTAGGTTTTCAAATTGTTGATCTGTAGATGCTATTTCAAAGTCAGTATTTCGCATGTTAATTTTAAATGGTGGGTACGTGATTTGGAATTTTTTCATAATTATTTTTTATTAGTTTTTATTTTGTCAAATTGATGCTATTTTTTTTTTTAGAAAACCAAAAACATTTTAGGGCCAACGAAAAAAATATATCAAAATGAGAGTTGGTCGCAAATTCAGTCCTCAAATTGTTTGCCTGAATTTGGGTTCTTGTAGATGGGCAAAAGTGGAAATAATTAATTTTTATCCAATTCTGTCCAATTCCGTTCAATCAAAACAAACATGTTTGTAACATTCCCATGATCTAATGGAAACGGGGTGGGTGTTGTGCACGTGGGTGCTATGCACCGTGCTGTGTAGCCCTCGGCCGTCCGATTGTGTTTTGGACAGTCCGGATGTGTTTTGATTTTTTACTGGTAAAAGTAAATCAAAATTAAATTAAAATTATTGAATGCATCCAGGCCGTCCAAAACATGATCGGACGGCCAATGAGTACACAGCACGATGTATAGCACTCGGGTGCACAGCACCCACCCCAAGTCCTGATCTAATCATGTGCAAAACAAATAAGAAGGAAAGATTCATCTCCTCATTAATAATCCCAACTCATTACCAATCCAATCCTAATCCCACCTCATTACCAATCCCTTCAAAAGGAAACCTCGTATCAAACACTATTTTCATAAGAGATGACAACTTTCAAAAGCAAATAATGGGAAAGGAGAATTTATGGATCATGAATTCATGATAGGAAAGGAGAATTTATGGACATAATGGGAAGTATCATAAGAGATGACAACTTTCAAAAGCAAATAAAATTTCCTTTTGATTTTAGCAAAAAAAGTGAAAACTATGTAATCATGCTTAAATGAGTTGTACAAAAAAAAATCCACTTTCTTGCACTTTTTACTATTTTCATGCTAATCAAATACCAAAAGAGTGTCATTATTTTCTTTTTCCTGCATTTTCTATCATTTTCACTAACATCAAACGGTCTCTAAGCCAGAATCTTTTACCAATCTTAAAATGCATAACATTTTAGAACATTCCAAGTCAAAGACAATAAGTTTTCACTTTTGTATGATATGATGACATGATTTGATTACAAGATTAGCACAAAGTTTTGGTTAATTTAGATACAAATTCATCAATGTCCTTATCAGAACTCCCACCTTCACAAACAGCCTCTTTAGCCAAAGCCTTCCATTTGATGCCATTCTCCTTCATTTCTTTCCCCCTCTCCCCTTCCATCACTTCCCTTATGCAAGTCTCAGCTTCTTTCCTCCTAACAATGCCCTTCTCATCCATCTTAACCCTAATACCCACCTTCCAAACATCTTGGACAAACTTTGCATTCGTCGTTTGGTCAGTCCATTGTGGCATTACCACCATGGGAACCCCCAAGCTCAGTGCTTCAATAGTCGAATTCCACCCACAATGAGAAAAGAAACAACCGATGGCCTCGCTAGCTATCACTTCCAGTTGCGGGCTCCATCCAACTACCAAGCCCTTGTCGGATGTCTCCTCGATGAAATTTTCCGGTAGCTTGCCCGCCTCGGAATCCCTAACTACCCACAAGAAGTAAAAATCGCTTCCCTTGATGCCCCATGCTAGTTCCTCCGTTTGCTCTTCACTTAGGTTGGACAAGCTACCAAATGAGACATAGACAACGGACCTCTTGGGCTTCTTGCTTAGCCAATCAAGGCAAACGGAGGGGTCCGAGTGGAAGAGATTGAGCCCATAATCTTTGTCATTTTGGACTCTGTTGTCCAAGTAGATAGATGGAATTGTTGGGCCAATTGTCAACATTGGACTGACTTTTGACATTGCATCCACCACCTAACTCGGAGAAACAAAAACGTCAGACTCAAAAAAACAATAATAATAGTTGATTAGTTACGTTTTTGATAGCTGAGGTATTCGAGACAGTTTTCGCCGCCTCGACATTCTTGAGCCACTACCCACTTGTAGAGAGTCTAATTAAAATCAGGGCATAGCTTCATAGGACTGACTCCAAAGGCCGAAGGAACACTTAAAAGAGTAAATGAACCTTTAGCCTTTATGTCTTATGCATACTAATCCAAAAATCCAACACTCACAGCTAAATATGTAGCACTCCCAAAATTCGTAAGTAAAATTATCAGATCGGATTCATAAGCAGATTAGATCGCTTCGGATGGATATATCCGAACCCAATATGCTAGTTTTCTAATTGTATACCAAATTTGGATTAAAAGGATGGCCGGATCGAATTTTGATAATCGGGTTCGGATGATATCCGATTGAGATTCAGAACGGATGGCCGGATCGGATTATGATAATCGGGTTTGGATGATATCCAATTGAGATTCGGATCTGTCTGGATCTAATCTGGTGCGTTGATAGATAAGTACGTACCGTATAGTGGTTTGAGAGGTTTAATTTGTATGTATTCGTACAAGTTATTTTTTAGAAAGGTCAAAATTAGTTTTCAACTTGTATTTCGATTCGTGTGTGGAGTTGTTGGACTAATCAAAGAGAAGAAGGAAAATCATAATTTTCAGAAGAAAAATGCTAACAATTGTGAATAAGACAGGAAGTCAGGAAGAGGACAAAAAACACAGATTCCAAAATGCACCTTTAACACTTTTGAAGGTATTTTAAAATATCGGAAGTTGTGTTTTCTATCATCTTCCTACCTTATTTATAACCCAATGAGTTGTTATTAGCATTTTTCTATCAAAATCAATAAAGATAAATGTACCGAAATTGTACTAATTGGCGTGCGAGGTCCACTTTTGGGTCCCACACTAATAATCCGAACCGTTCAATAATTTTAAAATAATTTTCTGAGTGCTAATTCTGAATGAAAATTTTGAAGTTTGGATGAAGCACTTACGCATATTCAATTGAGCTGATTTTTTTAAAACTTGAAGTTTGGATGAAGCACTTACGCGTATCCATTTGAGCTGATTTTTTTTTGCAGAAACAGTCAAAGAATTATTTTAAAATTATTGACCGATTCGAATCATTTGCGTAAGACCCAAAAGTGAGCCCCGTAAACCGATTACTACAGTTTCGGTACCTTGGACTTGGGTACCCCTAGGAGCAGCGTCCTTTCGAAATACATGTACTTCAAAAAATTGAACAAACTAACAAGATCCACTAATTATACATACTCCCTTTGCCCAATCTGTTTGTCTCTTTTCAGTGTTGCAATATCTGATGTTTTATATAATTTTAAAAACTTTGCCTATTTGAACAAATTAGATCCATATCGTATATATACTATAATCACTTATATATTTTGAAAATTGTAAGCAATTTTGGTAGAGGTTCCAAATAGTGAAAAGAGACGAAAGAATTTGGCAGAGGGAGTATAAATAGTGGATCTGTTTTAAATTTTATCTGTTCAAACAGCAACAATTTCATGAACTTGAAATTAAAACTACTCGGACAAGGTGGAATTGGTAAACTTTATTATACTGACCTTTTCCTCCAACTTGTAGAATGTGTTCACAACTATGTAATCAGCTTTCTCCACATTTGAGAACTGGCTTAGAACCATCTCAAAGTAAGCTGGATAAGAACCATGCACATAGATGAATGAGGGCATGTCCTCAAGCTCAAGTAAAGGCATCCCGGGAACCGAGACCGGCAGCGACGGCACTGGCAACGTCAGGAGTCCGTGATGAGCGTAATAATATATGTAATTAACGGCACACGGCTGCGTGAAGAAAGCAGCCCCGGCTATGCCATGTTGTTTGGCTACTTCCAGAGCCCAAGGCAGGAACGCATCATAAATGATACAATCAATGGGGTGGCCGGCGCTTTCGTGCCTTTTGATGAGCTCGACTAGGGTTGTTGAGCCTGCGGCTTCTAATCGGGTGAGGTACGCTTGGACATCACCGGCTTGCCCGAAGCCGCCTTCATCATAGCCATCGGATATCGTGTCGAGTTGTACAGAGTCAGATTTAGGGTGCATGGTATTGTTAATGAATGTTGTGATGGCAAGAGTGGCTTTGAGGCCTTTGGAAACTAGGCGCCTGCAGAATTGGAGCATGGGGTTAAGGTGGCCTTGGCTTGGATAAGGAATGGCCAAAACATGGATTGTAGATGACCTCCTTCCCTTCTCCATCTTCTCTCACCCTTCCTATTTGGTCTCTCCTATTTAAAGGCCCTAATCAACAAATTTTAATAGTTGTACATTATTTATCTCTTATAATATTTAATACAGGGTGTCTCGAGTCAGCTACACGCATTTCAGACTTTTCAGTTAATCTCTACTACCCTTCTCACAATCGGTTCACCTAAGAATAAGGTGACCTCAAGAATTACTAACAATAAGAGTTGAACATACTTGAGACCTTAAAAGAGATCGAACCCCTAAATCTAATGCATTCACCACCAAGTCAACTCCTTGGGGTTGGTTTACATTCTTTTAGCCTTCTCTCTCATAAGTAATATACTAAAACTATTTCAAACTTGTTAATAACAATTGTCCGACGCTCATCAACATAATCCATAAAAATTACAGCGTGCTAGCAGAGCTTAATGTGTGAATTTCGGTGCCACAACAGGTATAGAAAGAGTGGCCGAACCTCCACTTCTCTCTTTCCTCCCAAAAACCATAGGATGTGATTTTCACCTTCTCTAATTTGGTAAATACACTCTTTCTTTCCATTTTAGCAGATGGAATTGCTAAAAGTTCCTCAAATATTTGAGTCAAAGCATTTTTGTTTTCTATCACAGAAATCAACTTGTGAATTAGGTATTCTTGTTAGAAGTATTTGGGAATGGAGTGGGTGAGGAGGGTGGGGACATGGGGTGGTGGTAGTAAGTATAGAGTTAAAATATATCGAAGCCTCCACCATTAACATCAATGATTTACAATAAAATAATATCGTTACATCATTCTAGGTTAGTAAAAAATTATACATGATTTATCCGATTTTCCTTGGTCAAACATATTAATAAAAAAATTATACATGGTTTATCCGTGATTTTCCTTAGTCAAACATATTAATAAAAATTCATCGATGGGTCTCAATCTCTTTTCAGGAGCAAACAAGTGTCCAGAATGACTTTTAAAAAAAAAATCTTTGTATCATTCGAAGGTATATTATTCAGTGCCCAGGCCCATTTTCTACAACTCTATGACGTTGGATCTATACCGTTGGTCTTGAGCTCCGCTTCATTGTGTGATGCAAAAGAGGCTTGGAACATCACGTAGCGGTGAAAAAAATTTCACTTCAAACATGTCTAATGCATCAGGTCCTTTGTCCACTATAGAATGATGTTAGAGCATCTCTAGCCTTGACCCAAATTCAAAATTTGGAAAAAAACCTCAAAAACCCCTCTCTAATGCATGACCCAAATCCTTCCCCATTTTGGATTTTACCCATTTCTTAACCCAAATTGGGGACAACCCATACTCCTACTCATTTCTCCAACGGGTCTCTCCATTCCTTGAATGCACGAATCATTTTGGCTATATTCACGGCTCACTTAACCTCCATGTAGCAAAACTACCTTTGTAGCTGTTGTATACATCAGCTAATGGAGGAAATTCCCTCTTGAATACCCTGAAAAGCTACCAACTGTTCCTTAATAGGGCCCTAAGAATAGGACTCGTTTCCTTGTCTCCAAAACACTTACCTTTTATTTCTGGGAACTCATATTGATTGTAGACGTTGATTGCAAACCGAAGTCCCCTGATGGTTGCCACATGGCCCTTTGAATTGGTCAAAAGCTTGAGTACTTCCTACTTTTCAGGGTCTATTCTCTGACTTTGCTCATCTCTTTGACCATCTTTGACTGTAACTTTAATAATTAAGTACCACATGGCATTCATGACAAAATACTCTTGTATTTACCATTGTAATGTGTAAAATCCAAGGAAATATAAAGATTTTTCTCTGGATATACCTTGAGAATCTGTCAGGGAATACAACCAGACCCTAAAATATCTCAACTACCCTGAAATATAGGAGTTTGTTGCTGAATGATAGGGAAGGGTACCGGTGTTCCCATCTAATGTTGCAAATGGTGTCTCCACCATTGATCTTTTTGCTCTTTAGCTTGATCAACTTTGACTTCCCATTGACCAACAATGTGGGCTCTCTAGATTTTGACTTTTTGTTGACCATGAACCAAGCCCTTTGTCATTATGCTCAATTTTTGTGATTTTTTTTCCCAAAAATGCCAAGTTGGGTGTAAACAATTAGTTTTTTTAATTATATACCAACTTCAGATTAAATAGATAACCATATCAAATTTTGATAATCGAGTTCGGATGATATCCGATGGATCGGTCTGGATCTAATCTGGTGTGGTGATTGCCTAAAGGTATTACCAATGGTGTACTCAAAATTGCATAACCAAAAGTTGTTGGCACATCACCTCTTGATTATCCATTTAGTGGATGGCTAAAGTTACCAATGTAGAGGTCCACAATGGCATAATCAAAATTGAGTACTATATTACCATTTCAAACAAAATTATTTAAACCGTTTTTGAATAAAATAATAATTCAGTCTTAAAAAATAAACAGTACTCCAAAAAAAAAGTTGTCGATTGAAAAAACCTTTTTTGAAAGGGAAAAAAAAACAATTCTATTTTAATTTAAAAAAACAAACAGCTCTCCCAAGAAAAAAGTTTTCGAAAAAATAAACAATTTTCGAAAAAACCGTTTTTGATAAAAGAAAAACAATTCAGTTTTAAAAAACATCAAAAAACTGTTTTTGGAAAGAAAAAAAATAAGTTTTTAAAAACAAACAATTTAAAAAAGAAAAAAAAAAGGTTTTGAAAAAAAAATTCAATAGTTTTTTGAAAACATTATTGAGAGAGAGAGAGAGAAAATAGAGAAAATGTGTTAGTGTAATGATGGGTGTACTTAATTGAGGAGATGTGAGGTCCATTAAGTTTGGTTATTATGAAAAGGTTGGTAATTTTGAGTATGCAAATGCCAAAATTTGAGTATTAGTTAAGATGGTGTTAATTTTCATTATTCCATTGTGAGCATTTTTTAGGCCACACATAACAAACTTTAGCCCCATTTTGATTTTGAGTATGCCATTGGGATAACCTAAGTACATACTACATACAGTAGTAGTGTGAGAGGTTTAATTTGTATGTATTCGTATGTTAAACAACTGGGGCTAGCTCAGTTGGCTCTTGCATATTACTAGGAGATCAGGAGTTTAAATTACCCCGCCTGCATGTAGGGATTTTTCCTTTCTCTGTTTCTACCCTGTAACGGATTTATTTCTTGTATTGGTTAAGTTGTTGGGCTTGATAATTGATTGTCTCATGGATTCTCACACAATTGATATAATGTCCCCAATTTGAACTTTGTACTTCATATATGATGTAATTGATCTCCTTTATGGATTTTGACCAAAAAAAATAAAAAATATGGTTAAAAAGGTCAAATTTAGTTTTCAACTTTTATCTCGGTTCATGTGTTGAATTGGTAAAGTATTGTTCACTTTCTTTTTTTTCTTGTTTTTAAAAATTCTTTTCAAAAAGATTTTTACTTTTTCCAATTATTTTTTTTGCATTTCTCTCTCTATGTCTCTCCAATCATTAACTCATTATTCTCATTTTAAAAAATTCAACCAAGCACACTATCTCAAAAATTCTTCTCAAAATTCATCCAAACACAGAAATTAAGAAAGTACTACAGTAACATAAGAGAGTGATTTTGGCATTCCATTTTTCTACAATAGCTTTTTAAAAGGGAAAATTTCAAAATGACCCCTGAACCTTCTGACAATTCTTAAAAAAATACCTGGACTTCGTCCGTCAACAAAACAATACCCGAACTTTATATTCTGTCAACAAAAAATGCCTGCTGTCACGTTTTTAACAGAGGAGACCTAACGGATGAACATAAAGTTTTTGGATGTTGGAGATCCGTTAAGTGCCTAATACGACGTCGTTTAGGGCCGAACTCAAAAAAATAAAACCTCTCTCTCTCTCTCTCTCTCTCTCCAATTGGAAAAGCACAAAAAACATAGCACTACTCTGGTTCTTCAAAACCCTAAACCCCAATTCTTGGACTCAAACCAAACAAAACTAGAGTGAGAGAAGAGAGAGAGATGGATGAAGATGGCATTGGAATGGTGTTAGCTCGAGCATCCGAACTTCGTACCAAAATCACTAATTGCATCCATAGTGCATCCACAACCCAACCCAACACTAACCCACAAGAGCAAGAGAGAGAATATGAGGGTAATGGGTCTTAATCTCTGGAGGGTAATGGGTCTTACTCTCTGAATATTGACAAGGTCGGGGAAGACGAAGAAGAAGAAGAGACAAAGAGTATTGAACATTCGCGATGCTCTTCAATCGCTTGAGGCCCAGCTATCTTCTTTGCAGGTTTGCTCTCCTTGGTTCTTTATCTGCTTTTTTCCTGTTTATCTTGGAACTTTAAAAAATGGGGTTTTGTTGGAAACCCAAGTAAAACCCTGATTGGAGTTCTTGTTCAATTCGATTTCGATTGTAAGATGATGTAAGATTACTGGGTTTTTTGATGTAGTTGTAGGCCTTTCATTCTTATGGTTTGTCCTGTTGTATGGGATTTAGTTGTTGTCCTGTTGATGTAGTTGTAGGCATTTCATTCTTATGGTTTGTCGAAATCTCATTTGTGGCAGTGGTTCATGTGTGGACCCTCTCCAGGGTCCCACCTAAATGATTCAAACAGTTGATTATTTTTGAAATACTTTTTTGAGTTAACCCTGAAAAATTCAACTCAATCTAATAAATGTAAGTGTCCGATCCAATCGTTCAAGGTTTCATTTAGATTATAGGATCCTAAATTCTGAATAAAAAATTAGACGATTTGATCAAGCACTTACATGTATCCAATTGAGTTGAAAATTTCCAAGTGAGATCGAAAAATTATTAGGAAAATAATCAACGGTTTGGATCGTTCATCGGTACATCATAGACCACATTTTTGGAAAATTTATCCTGGTGCCGCACAACCAAAATGGTAGGTGGGGTTGGTAGGGCTACTAAGAGTTAACAATCGTTAACTCTTTCTGTCAAAAACATTAACAGAATGGGACGGCAGAGGTTTTTTTGTTGACGGAATATAAAGTTCGGGTGCGATTTTGTTGACGGCTGAAGTCCAGGTGTTTTATTAAGAATTGTCAGAAAGTTCAGGGGTCATTTTGAAATTTTCCCTTTTTAAACACAACTACACAAGTAGTAAAAGACACAATACTAGGGCAACATCCCACCCCCGCCGCTTTCAAACTCTGATGGAGAAACACGAGTTCGACGTCGTCAGCGGCGGCGAAGCAAACAAGACAGACTTCGTCGGAGCAAACAAGATAGCCGCCGATTCTGGCGACAACTGGAAGGACCTGGATTTGGGTGGCGATTTTGACGACGAGGAGTGGGACGATTCTGGCGAATTCAACACGGATATTCGATTCTGGAACCAAGGCGACGGCGATGGTGAAGTCGATTGGTTGGATCACTCCATGTTCATACCCATAGCATGCTCAACAAACCCTTAACCCTCCCCCGCGTGAGGTTGACAAAATCACCATCCTCGCCAACATTTTGGATGATGAGGAGGAGAGGCTGTGTTGGAGGGAGCAATACCTCGCGATGGAGATGGAGAAGAAGAAGAAGAAGAAGATCTTGGTGGCGAGGATACCTCTAGTGATTTACGGCATGATGAAAGCGAAGGCTAGCCTGGCCAGATTTAGACCTAGTCCGCATGTCTCTGTGTAGGTTCGTATTATTAGTAGAGATCTTTATTCACGGTTTTCTTTTTCCTTTTTCTAGTTAAAAATGTTTCGTTATTGTTCTCACAAAAAAAAGTACTAAAAGACAAATTTTAGAGTACAAATAAAAAAGTGAAGTGTCAAAATCATTATCCTAACTTAATTGGCAAACTTGAACTTCGGCCTTTAGGTCAATGTACTTGTATTAGAACCCTCCGTCCCGACTAGTTCAAATTGCGAAATAGGTGCCCTTCAAAAATTTGAACAAACTAACCACATCAACTAATTATACTCCCTCCGCCCAATCTGTTTGTCTACTTTCAGTAATATCCCATGTTTTAGTATAATTTTAAAAACTTCGCCTAATAGAACAAGTTAACAAGCCCATGTTTTAGTATAATTTTAAAAACTTCGCCTAATAGAACAAGTTAACAAGGTCGATGTTGCATACTAAAATCACTTGTGTTTTGACAACTGTAGGCAAAAATTTTAGAGGATCCAAATAGTGAAAAGAGACAACCAGATTTGTCGGTGGCAGTATAAATAGTGGATCTGCTTTACTCCCTCCGTCCCAAATTGCTGGTCATTCTTTCCATTTTGGGATATTCCAAAATATTTGTCCCACTTCTAAAAATATGCATCGAAACAAGGTCACTTTACAGTTGTACCATTAAAAAGTACTTTTTCCATCTCAATTTGCTTGTTCATTATCTTTTATTTTATAACGGTTTTTATGATTTTGAAAACTTCGTATAATAAAACTAATTGATATCTATCCAACAAGATCCATATTGCATATGTTTTGAGTTTTATATAAAAAAATTAGTCTCACAAAATTGGTCACAGTAATATTGGTTGGACTGAGGGCCCTGAGGGGCAAAATAGAAAAGACAATACAATATAAAATTTCAACACCCCTTAAAAACTCACTTCCCCAAAAGGGGCAAGCAAATTGGAACAGAGGGAGTAAGTGTTATCTGCTCAAACAGCAACAATTTCAGGAACTTGAAATTAAAACTACTCGGATAAGAGAAACTAGGTGGAATTGGTTAAATTTAGTTTACTGACCTTTTCCTCCAACTTGTAGAATGTGTTCACAACAATATAATTAGTTTTCTCCACATTTGAGAACTGGCTTAGAACCATCTTAAAGTAAGCTGGATAAGAACCATGTACATAGATGAATGATGGCATGTCCTTAAGCTCAAGAAAAGGCATCCCGGGCATCGAGACTGGCAGCGACGGCACCGGCAGCGTCAGGAGTCCGTGATGAGTGTAATAATATACTCCCTCCATCCTAAATTGTTGGACCCTCTTTCTATTTTGGGATGTCCCAAAATAGAAGTCTTATTTCTAAAAACATCAATCTAAATGGGTCACTTTCTAGTTTTACCCTTAAAAAGTATTTTCCCATCTCAATTGACATGTCCATTATCTTTTATTTTATAACGGTTTTTATGATTTTGAAAACTTTGTATAATAAAACTAATTGATATCTATCAAACAAGATCCATATTGCATACGTTTTGAGTTTCATATAAGAAAATTAGCCCCACAAAATTGGCCACATTAATATCGACTGAACTTGGGGGTAAAACAGAAAAGGCAATACAAAGTTTTCACATCCTTTAATAAGTTGGATTCCCCAAAAGGGTCCAGCAAATTGAGACGGATGGAGTATGTAATTAACGACACATGGCTGCGTGAAGAAAGCAAACCCGGTTATGCCATGTTTGGCTACTTCCAGAGCCCAAGGTAGGAACACATCATGAATGACACATTCAATGGGGTGGCCGGCGCTTTTGTGCCTTTTGATGAGCTCAGCTAGGAAAGTATTAGGATTAATAGAAGTCCTCGCAGAGAAGTGAATCTACCACTGTAGAGGTTTGGAAAACAAGTATGAGGTTAAGAGGTGAAGAACCAAACTAGATATTTGTATTGAAACATTGATGGCAAAACATGTTACAAATTTAAATATCCAACTGTAGTTTTTAATGAAGGTTCCAATCAGACAAGTACATAAATGGTTCACGAGATCATTCTGGCAACGGAATGTCTATTGCGAAATTCGAGAGGATCTATTAGCTAAACAAGAGTTTGAAAATGAAATGGTTGTTGAAGTTAGACAACTCAAAGAAAGATGAGTCTCATGAAGGTTTAAGTGGTTCAATAGGCTAGAATTTCAAAAAAATAAATCCGAGCTCAAGTTTGATTTGCAAGTCTAAATTTAAAAAGTAATAAAATAGTATTTCGATGCAACATCTAGGAGTTTAGTCTCAATATGCATTAAAGGGAAAATAAGGATAGAATCAAATGTAAGGATGTGGAGCATGTAAGTGTAAAATCAGCATAGAACATGTATGGTAGAAGCCGATACGTTTCGATTGAAAGTTGAAATGATTGAAAGCCATCAAAATCTGGCATTAGTTTAGGAAGGAAACAAAGAGAGATGAATGAAATCAACCGTTATTCTGAAGTGTACTAATTGAGCGAGCACAAATTATATAAAGATGGCGTTGATAGTCTCGACAAGCACTGAGAATAGAAGAGTATGCGAGTGCGTAAGTATGTACCAGAATTAACTATAGTAGAAACCAAAGCGTTCTGATTGAACAGTCTAAATTGGAGGCTATTTGAATTTTACACCGATTCGTGAAGGGTCAAAAGATGTTAAATAAGATCAACAAGGTACTTCTAGATTACTATCGTGCGAAAGCTAACTATGATAAACTGGTGACTATCGATCCGTCTACCCCCCTTAAAAAAACGGTGTAGTTCTTCTAGAAAATAACTTGTCTCATGTCCAGTAGTAGTTGATATGCCAAGGTTCCAATGCGGTCGTAAGTCCAAGACTCCAAGCTTCGGCTCATATGTAAGCTCCAAGTGAATATGCCCACCAACGGAGAAATGGCATTCATAGTCGCCATCGAACGGTGATAAATCTAACGGAATATACTAATCTTTGCCCACTCGACCCTAGATATCTTCATGTTAGTATAACTTAGGGTATACTATTTATACTTAACACGTAGCAACAAAAAAAAAAAAAAAAATTAGTCAACACATTACCCATGGTCCTGAAGTAAACGCAAACCTAGGCTCTGATACCAAGTTGTAACGCCCCGAAAATTGGGTACGTTAATAAATAAATTCATTTATTTATTCTAAAAATAAAAACTTTATTAAATCTTAAAATCTGAATTCTCCAACAATAAATTAAAAACTAGCTAATTTATTACACTTCAAAGGAGAAACTTAACAATTG
>JAXBDA010007783.1:0-16585 GCA_036023075.1 Gaultheria prostrata
TGTTGGATCCATTATAAGCTTGGTCCACTCCCGAATTAATTTAATCACGGACTTTGTTTTGAAAGCACGTAAAATTCAACTTTGCGCTTTTTATATCGAAGTCTCCAAATATCTACAAAAACACGCATACGAAGCATTATACTCCAAGTAATAATATAAATGGGCTTAACAAGGATAAATTAGGGGCGCTCATGTGAACATTTTACGCGCCTATCATTAACCAAAAGAGGAGAGGAGTGTTGGATATGAGCCAAAAAAATTGGGTAAAAACACCAACATAAACGAAACTTTTTGTTGTATGCTAATTTTAATTGATAATTTTGTTGGACATGTTTGAATATGGTTGTTTCGAACTGTCAAACTAGATAAATAGTATGTTTCAAATTTGACCAAATATAACCAATTATAGTTCAAAACCAATTGGAATTTTCAAGTTGGCAAGTTTCGACCATGGGTACCTGTCAAATTAGTATCGATAATGTACAGATGGCATGTGGGGGACTGCTCTGGACTTCTGGAGTCTCACATTAATGATTCGATCTTTCATTAATTGTAAAATAAATTTTCAACTAGCTAGCCCAATAGAAATCATCTTGATCGGATAATTGCGATTGCTTGATCCAATCATCTACCGTTTTCTTCAGAATTCAGGATCCTGGATTCTCGAAGGCACTAGACACTTGATTTTATATTTTTTAAGAAGATTTTAGCGAGACGCATAAGTATAATTATTTAGTAATCCCAAAGCACATCCACGTGGTTGCTCCGGATTATTTCAGCACCATAAATTCATGTGGGAGTAATACACTTAAACGTGAATGCCAAGAAAATATGTAGAATTGGAGTATAGCACAACACCACGTGGCCATGCTCCAAGAGCACTCAATAATTCGAGTTCGACAGTGCGTACTGCGTAGGGGTATTGTAGTTTAATAATCCATTACCAAAATCTGACTCCCAAGATTCCTTTATATGTAATCTGCAAGCATCTTGGATGATTAAGCCATGCATTCACAAATTTAAAGGGTTTAGGTCATTAGTCTTTCAACACTTAAGTTATCATTAGTTTGCAGTCTTCTGAGATGATACTAGGCAGTCCCTAAAGGAATACATTGCATTGCGGTGATCAAGCCCTTGTTGAGACAACAAAAATCTACCAAGTCTACTCTAAACATTAACTTGTAGACACCCCAATTTTGATGTCCGTGCATCCCCAATGACGAAGGAACAATCAAACTGCCTTGGAACAAGTCTAGAAACTTGGGAATTCAACCACACAAACCGTACGGCTTCCATACAAGCCGTATGGCTCCTATTTCCTTCACACAAGCCGTACGGTCCCTGTCGCAAGCCGTGAGGCTCCCCCTGCAAGCCGTACGGCTGAAATCCTTATCTTCGGCAAAAAATCCCAGAAAATCGGCAGCTCAGGAATCTCATCATTCCCCCGTATTTTTTGCGTGATTTCCTTACCTTCTCTCGTCTATAAATATTTCCATCACTCTCCTCTTCAGAGACTGAAAAAAAAACACACCCAGAGAGAGATTACGTTGAGTTTTCAGGCGAATTACAGTTCAAAGTTTGCGTCCAAACTTCCAGTAACTTTCCAAAACCTCTGTTCTCCCTCAAATCCATCAAATTCAAGCCTTTATATCATTTGAATCATACAAAACCCGTCTCCGAAATCTATATCCGGATACCCGAATTTCCAGTCTCTGTTTACGTACCAGAAAGGTATAAATTCATTCCCGAGTTGCGGTTCTAAATCGTAACTCTCCGAGGGGTACTCCCGGGTTGATAATGGTTTCGAAAACTGTTTATTGACTCGGAGTATCATTTTCAAAACAAAAACCGGCTTCCCGGACCCGCATCGGGCGATTTGTTTTCAATAATCGCACGGTACGATCCACCTCGGAAGTAAATTTTATTTCGTTAACTTGTTTTACAACAAAAAACAGTTTATTAGGGGCTGATTAGGAAGGAAAAACCAAGTTTTGAACAAATTTTGGATTCTCTGGTCCTGAAATAAATTTTTTCAAAATGTGATAGTACGCAAGCCGTACGGCTTGCAGTACCAACTGTACGGCCACAGAGGGGAGCCATACGGCTCCTGTTTGAATCAAAAAACACTCCTCTGTTTCTCCCATGTTAGCCTCTGTTTTCTGTTTGACTGTGAATATTTTTATTACAGTTTAACCCCCTTACTTTCTGTTTATTACCTTTTAGTCCTTTTCATTTAAATTTTATTTCTATTATGGTTTTATTATTATTGTCTTGCATTTTATTTGTTTATTTGTTTAAAGTTTTCATAACCAAATATTTTCTATAAAAAATCCCACAAATTATTTAGTAAAGACCGGGAATTTTCCGGGCGAGCGGGGTGCATTTTTCAACAAAACCTTCCCCACGCGTAACCTGGCTCCCAAATCCAAGAATCTTTTTCGCGGACCAAATCTTTTCCAAAATGGCTAGAGAGTCATTATTTTCTTAAAACGGTTTCTCGGGTACCAAATCATTTTCTAAAACGTCCACATAACTCTTGGAAATTGGCCCATGTAAATCTCCTACCAAGCATTGGTATATACCTGACCTCCATGTTATTGATTAACTCCTGAAAATTCCTTATACCCCAATTCTTGCGCAACCCATTCTTTCACCTATAGCCTGCATCCCATTAAAGTCACCCACGAGAGGCAAAATGAGTCTGCCTTTCACCTATAGCCTTTATCTCATTAAAGTCACCCGCGAAGTATCTAGGCAAAATGAATATGCCTTTGAGGTTAAGTATCTTTCCCCAAACAGCCCTTCCATTACACATTTAAGAATTTAACGTATTGAATAAACATCTCATTACACATTTAACATCAATTTTTACCTCCACTTTGCACCTTTCACATCAATTTTTACCTCTCATTTTCAAAATTATCCTCCACTCGTACCCATTAGTTCCTTACCCATTAACTTTTCAAAACATAAAATTATTAAGGGACAGCCCAAAATGGAATACTTGACTATTATTTAGGGACGCAGAGAGTACTTTTTAAGGGTATTATTTATGGTTAATTTTAGGCCAAGTGTAAGTTTTTTTGCCATTAAATATGGTGATCATTTTGGGTGCCACCCCTGGCTTCAAATCCTAGTTCTGCCACTAGCCATGAGAGATGAAAACGTTTAGATGGTTGTTTGTCTTCCACCTCCAAAGCCCTTCTCTTGATCTTGACCTTTTTGTCTAACACATGAATCTGATGGTAACTTTTGTTACCAGCTTGTGAGAATCTTGTTGGATTTCATATGAAACCCTAAAGCCAATATCATGTCAAACCATTGAAGAAAACATATGTATGAGAACTTGTCGCCATGAGAAATGAAAACCTTTAGGTGGTTGTTCATCTTCCACCTCTAAAGCCCTTCTCTTGATCTTGACCTTTTAGCTCACACACAATGGGATGGTATGAAAAAGAGACTAGAGTTTGGAGTGGGGACTTTAGCCTAGTATTTATAAGCTTTGATTCTTTCGTAGCCCATCATAATAGATGGCATATTGGGCGTTTTAATGGTCTCTACACACAATAATAAGTCCACACCACTCAAGGCATTATGACTCAAAACACGGCCATAGAGACTTGTCAATTACTCAGTCACATTTATTAAATTAATGATCACTATTTTATGGGTAATACCGACACCGCTCAAACTTTATTCGACAATATACAATTTCTAATTTTATGATCTATCTAGACCCACTTACAAAAAATTACTAACATCTCCAGCTCTTATCTTTTTGTAAAACTAGTAAAATACCACGTGCTTTGCACATGGATCAATTCCATTTTAAAAGTTTGGTATTTATACAGGGAGTTATAGAAAAAAGGCAATGTAGTGTAGCCAATAACATAGTTTTTGTGGTTGAACAGCACCTATTGATGTTTTAAGTATAATTTTATAGATTCATGTTTAAGAATCTTGAACTTCGCTATCATTTATTTGGATGGACCGGACCAAAATGTTCCCAAATGATAACTGTTTAGTGATATTGGTCCCATCCAAATGAAACCATTCAAATGTGCAAGAGCATTATCAAATATGCAAGACAGCCTTAGGAAGCTCTGTCAAAAAAGACCCATCAATAACCTACCAACATCACAACACAAAACACAAAACTCAAGAAAATGACACATTGCTGTCGAACTTCGAGGGTAGCCGACCAACATATGAAAACCATCAGGCACTGCAAGAGCGTGTCAATTACACAATAGTTTCCCAATGCTTCATTTCATTCTACCCATTAGAATAAATGGCAACTTAAGCTTTATACTTTTTCCAAACCACACCTTAATTTTAAGATACTGCAGCTTGCATTAACAAAGAAAGGTCAATGCAAAACAGAAACACAAACTTAGATATCGTAGTACCGTGAAAGCCAGGGCCTTCAAAAAATAATTGTGAGAAATAATATCAAATGTGGCACCAAAGTGAAGTTATTCAGAAACCAAAAGCAAATTAAGTAAACCAGGTAGGAAATTCCATAGTTCAAACAAGCATAATTCATTCGTCCCACAAAAAAAAAATACTAAATAAAATTAAGCATTAATGCTTACATGTTCAAGCTCAGTTCATTTTAATTCAACCCTTAACTGGGGTACGCTACCCTATTAAACAAGCATAGTTCATTCTAATTCAAGCATTAATACTTACAAGTTACACGTTCTTATGCTAAGTAAGATTTTTGACGCAACGGAATTCACGAGAGACTAGTTAGCGTACTAGTCCAAACAAAGATAGGTCTCGAATCCTCGAGAGTTCTTGAATCCACAAGAAGAAAGAGATTAACTCTGAAATTGTATTTGATTAAAAGTTGTTGAAATAAAAAGATTACATGCCTTTTTTCTAGGGAAACCCTAGCAAATACTACTATAAAATAAAATATCTCAGAAATTGAGAAAACTCCCAAAATTAAAAACTATAAAACAAATATAAGACTTTCCCAACTGGAATCAATAAAAACAAAATTACACTATTGGTAATTCGTATTCTAATTATTTCCTAAAATAGCAAAAATACTAAATTGAAGGCCTAAACGAAGGAATTTGACCGAAATCCACCATTAGTCATGACTTTGAGTGGTGTGTCTTGACCGCAACGCGATTCTGCTTCCGCCCACCATGTTTGGGCCATTTTGGGCTCGTCGATAAATTACCAAATTCGGCAATTTTCAATTAACAGTTGTTTGGGACTCCGGGACTACGACCGATCCAACTGATCATAGAATTGGGCCGCTACTTATTCTACGTCACTTTTCCAACTATTGAAGGAAAGCAAAATGAGTCAGAAACGATACTTACTTTTGCATGTATCCTTCTTCTTTTTTATCCTAAAAAATTACTATTTATTAATTTTTGAAGAGAGGATTACAGAGTTAAAAAGGACACAAAAGAAGACAACCAAAAAAACTCTACCACTATCCCTAAAATAAAACCCTACACTTCCCCTACTCTAGCTTCCAGCGTATAAACAATCATGCATCTGCAATTCCAGCAAAAGGAAAACACCGAATCTGCAGCATTTTAACCTCATATATAACACCATTTTCAAAGCTTGATAGCGAGCTTGAAGAACCAAAACATTACACACCTGCAGAAAACAAAACCAACATCCTAAATCAGCAAAGTCAGCAGGACACCAGCAGACAGCAATTCTAGCAAAGACAACAGAAGAGGACGTCTTGTGGAAGCAAGAACGGCAGAAGAGGCGGATCAGCAGAAGCCCTTGAAACTGCAGCAACTGTTGACTGGCAACTGCCGGTTGTAGTTTTGGCTCTATCCTCTGCCGACACTTTCTCAGATCCAACACCCAACTTCCAGAGTAATTCCATTGTCTGGCGTTGGCAAATTGTAGTTAAGGCTGTGTCTGGTGAGGCGATAGAATTGAGCTCATTCTATGCCTATAAATCCAGAGCTCAAGCATTTGTAATATATATCAGAAAACAGAGAGAGTATACACGAGAGTTTGTGAGGCTATATTGTGAGTGTGAGTGTGATTGTAATCCTCCTCAAATATAGTGAATCCGCTGCTCCGTGGACGTACCCGATTTTGGGGAACCACGTAAATCTCTGTGTTGATTGTGTGTTTGTGTTTGTGTGTTTGTTTCACGGTACCAATTAGCACTACAAATGGTATCAGAGCGTGTGTGGTGAGGTACCTAAACACAAAACCCAGAAACACCATTCTCGTCTCTGTTTCGAGTTTTCTGATCGAAATTTGCAGTGACGCAAATTAGCTCGAAAAATAATTTTGAGCCCAGATTCTAGTAGCTCGACACCAGACGGCCACGACCCAAGAAGACCGATTGCGAAAGGCGTACCGTAGTGCGCACACGCGCTGTCGGTGGGTAGCGCGTGACTTTGCCGGAGATTCAATCGCGCGGCTGAGTACACGCGATGTCCAGAGAAGCCTTGACGAAAAGATAGGTGAAAGACCCAGCTCGATCGGAGCAGCACAGAGATCGCTCGCGACTTTAGATCGGGGCGCAAGTCCGGCGAGTCAGATTAACTCGTTCGCGCTGTTCTTAGGAGGAAGAGGTAGAAGTTTTCTGTCGGCACATTGAAGGAAAGTAAAAAAAAAAGGTGGTGCTGTTTCTTTAAAAGAAGAAGATTAGGAAAAGGATTGAAAAAGAGGACAACCAGATTCCTTTTTTTTTAATTCACTTCTCGGCCGTGAATATCACGTGGACTTCCACCTGCTGTACATGCACCATGGAGTAAATGGGAGATAAGAATTTTACCCAGTCAACAGCTACTACCACGTTTGACTCGGTCATAACCACTTCAACGAGTAGTCCAATATTCCAGTGGAGTTTATTCGTGATTTCAGAGTTGTTTTAGCTCTGATTTGTGCAAGCATCGGATATTGATTTCGGTGGAGTGTAAAGACTTCCGATGGCTGAAGGAGCAGAAGAGGTTGTCACAGACACTTCCACATCAACTCTTCGGAGTGTTCCGGAGACCACGGCCACTACGAGCAATTATGGGCAACGGAATACGGTTTCCAATGCCAAGTTCGAGGTGGAGAAATTCGATGGGACGAATAACTTCGGCATGTGGCAATGCGAAGTTTTGGACATTTTATATCACCAGGAGTTGGATATTACGCTGGAGAAGCGGCCCGATGATATTTCAGACAAAGATTGGTTAAAGCTTAATCGCCAAGCTTGTGGCACCATCAGATTATGTCTCACGAAGGATCAGAAGTACTTCGTGATGAAGGAGACGTTAGCTAAGGAGCTATGGGAGAAATTGGAGAACAAGTACATGACGAAAAGTATTGAGAATCAGTTATTTCTCAAGAAGAAGCTCTTCCGGTTCCAGTATACGCAAGGTACGACTATGAACCAACACTTGACCAATTTCAATAAGATTTTGGCTGATTTGCAAAATCTAGACGTTTCCATTGAGGATGAAGATAAAGCTTTACTGTTGTTAAATTCTTTGCCTGATACGTATGATCATTTGGTTACTACTTTATTGTACGGTAAAACTGAAATCAAGTTTGATGATGTTTCGAATGCTTTGATGAATAACGAGGTACGGAAGAAGGATCAGCAAATTCACCGTGACTCGTCAGCATCAGCATTGACAACCAGAGGCAGAACTGAGACCAGGATTGAGGCTAAGAAGACTGGTAAAGAAGGGCGAGGCAGGTCTCGCTCAAAATCCAGAGGGAAATCCGTAGAACGGAGGAAATTGGCGAAAGACGAGTGTGCCCTTTGCCATCAGAAGGGACACTGGAAGAAAGATTGTCCAAATAAGAAACCAGCTGCAAATATTGCAAAGGAGACACATGATGATCTAGAGTCAGCACTATCAGTTTCATCAGCCCCAAGCAATCCAGGGGAGTGGATACTAGATTCGGGATGTTCCTACCACATTTGTCCCAACAGGGACTGGTTCTCGAGTTTTCAGGAGCTTGATGGAGGAGTTGTTTTTATGGGTGACGACACCGGTTGCAAAACACAGGGGATAGGTTCAATCCGTTTGAAGTTGCATGATGGGACTATCAGGGTGCTCACAGATGTTCGGTATGTTCCAGACATGAAGAAGAATCTCATTTCACTTGGAGCCTTTGATGCAAAGGGCTACAAGATTACGATGGTGGGTGGAGTGTTGAAAGTGGTTCGAGGGGCGCTAGTGATTTTGAAAGGTAACCGAAAGGGGAACTTGTATTTCCTAGACGGTTGTGCAGTCACAGGGAGAGCGTCCGTTTCTATCAGCTCAGACGAGGACGATGCATCCAGGCTCTGGCACATGCGCTTAGGGCATGCTTGCGAGAAGGCCTTACAGGGATTGGTGAGGCAAGGCTAGTTGAAGGGAGCCAAGACAGGAAAAATTGGCTTTTGTGAGCATTGTATACTGGGCAAACAGACACGAGTCAAGTTTGGCACTAGAGTTCACCGCACTGAGGGGATTCTTGACTATGTTCAATCCGATGTTTGGGGGCCTACCAAGCATGCTACTTTGGGAGGCAAACGATGGTTCGTGACTTTTATTGATGACTATTCCAGGCGTGTCTGGGTTTATCTGATGAGTCACAAGTACGAAGTTCTTCCAATCTTCCTTATTTGGAAGAAAATGATGGAGACGCAGACAGGTAGAAAAATCAAGAAGCTGAGGTCAGATAACGGTGGAGAGTACAAATCAGATCCTTTTCTCCAAGTCTGTCAGGAGGAGGGGATAGTGAGACACTTCACAGTTGCGGGGACGCCGCAGCAGAATGGAGTTGCAGAGCGCATGAATCGCACTTTGGTGGAGAAAGTTCGGTGCATGTTGTCAAATGTCGGGCTTAGCAAGGCGTTCTAGGGTGAGGCAATCAGATATGCCTCGCATCTTGTCAACCGTTTACCGTCAGCAGCAATTGAAGGGAAGACTCCCATGGAGGTATGGTTTGGGAAATCTGTTGCAGATTACGATTCGTTACATGTGTTTGGTTGTCCTGCTTACTATCATGTGACAGAGTCGAAGTTAGATCCGAGAGCCAAGAAAGCTGTTTTCTTGGGTTTTAATCTGGGTGTTAAGGGATACAAGCTTTGGTGTCCCGAGTCAAAGAAAGTTGTTATAAGCAGGGATGTTACTTTTGAAGAATCTGTTATGCTAAAACAGGTTCCTTCCAAGGAAAATGTGGAGCCGAGTGCACAACAGCAGGTGGAGCACTCAGAACAGGCGGAAGTTGAGACTTCTCTTGTTCCGGTACGGACTGTTCAGACAGTCAAGAGTCTTGAGGATCATTCTGTTGATCAGGACATTCCTATCGAGGAAGAGGTTCCACTTCAGGAATTATCACAGCAGCCAGAGTCCATTGCAACAAGTAGGCCGAAGCGGGATATCCGGAAACCCGCTCGATATGCTGATATGGTGGCATATGCACTTCCAGTGACAGGCGATGATGTTCCTTACACTTACAGGGAAACAGTGCAGGGTTCAGATAGTGACAAGTGGAAGAAGGCGATGGGTTCACTCTCCAAGAATCAAACTTGGGAGTTGGTGCAACTTCCGAAGGGCAAGAAAGCAATTGGTTGCAAGTGGGTTTATGCGAAGAAGGAGGATTCAGGATCCAAGGATGTCAGATATAAGGCTAGGTTGGTAGCCAAGGGGTATGCTCAGACGGAGGGGATCGACTACAATGAGGTGTTCTCCCCGGTCGTCAAACATTCGTCGATACGGATCTTATTGGCATTGGTTGCTCAGTTGGACCTCGAGTTAGCCCAACTCGATGTCAAGACGGCCTTCTTGCATGGAAACTTGGAAGAGGAGATATACATGGTACAACCAGATGGATTCAAAATTGCTGGAAAGGAGAATTGGGTTTGTAAACTCAAGAAGTCATTATACGGCTTGAAGCAATCTCCGAGACAGTGGTACAAACGGTTCGACCAATTCATGGTGAAACAGAGGTACACTAGGAGCAATTATGATCACTGTGTGTATTTTCGCAAACTACGAAATGGTTCATTTGTCTATTTGCTCTTGTATGTGGACGATATGTTGATTGCATCTAAAAGCAAGGTGGAGATAGACAAGCTTAAGGCTCAGTTGAGTGCAGAATTCGACATGAAGGATCTTGGGGAAGCAAGGAAAATACTTGGTATGGAAATCAAGCAGGATAGGAAGAGAGGCACAGTTTGCTTGACGCAAACTCAATATTTGAAGAAGGTACTTCAAAGATTTGGTATGGACGGCAAGGCTAAATCTGTTAGTACGCCGTTGGCCTCTCATTTCAAGCTTAGCGCTTCTTTGTCGCCCCGCACAGATGAGGAACGAAAGCAGATGGCTCAAGTCCCTTATGCAAATGCAGTCGGTGCCTTGATGTATGCGATGGTATGTACCAGACCAGACATTTCACACGCGGTCAGCATGGTGAGCAGATATATGCATGATCCGGGGAAGGGTCACTGGCAAGCAGTGAAATGGATTATGAGATACATTCAGGGTACAGTTGATATTGGGTTGAAGTTTGAGAGAGATCATAGACATGGTCACAATGTGGTGGGTTATGTGGATTCAGATTACGCTGGTGATTTGGATAAGCGTCGTTCAACTACTGGTTATGTGTTCACGTTGGCTGGAGGTCCAGTAAGTTGGCGTTCTACTCTGCAGTCTACAGTTGCACTATCGACGACAGAGGCTGAGTATATGGCTGTTACTGAAGCAGTCAAGGAAGCCATATGGTTACAGGGACTGGTTGTTGATTTGGGTTCTCAACAGGAAAGGGTTACTGTCTATTGTGATAGTCAGAGTGCCATTCATTTAGCAAAGAATCAAGTGCATCATGCTCGGACGAAGCATATAGATGTCCGTTTTCACTTTGTTCGTGAGATAGTGGAAGATGGGGACATATTGCTTCAGAAAATTGGTACTGCATACATGTTGACAAAGGTGGTCAGTGGGATCAAGTTCAAGCATTGTTTGGACTTGATCAATATCTCTCAGGCAGGCAGCGCCTAAGGGCGCATCGAGGCAGCGTTGATTCGAGGATTCTCGCCAAGGTGGAGATTGTTGACTGGCAACTGCCGGTTGTAGTTTTGGCTCTATCCTCTGCCGACACTTTCTCAGATCCAACACCCAACTTCCAGAGTAATTCCATTGTCTGGCGTTGGAAAATTGTAGTTAAGGCTGTGTCTGGTGAGGCGATAGAATTGAGCTCATTCTATGCCTATAAATCCAGAGCTCAAGCATTTGTAATATATATCAGAAAACAGAGAGAGTATACACGAGAGTTTGTGAGGCTATATTGTGAGTGTGAGTGTGATTGTAATCCTCCTCAAATATAGTGAATCCGCTGCCCCGTGGACGTACCCGATTTTGGGGAACCACGTAAATCTCTGTGTTGATTGTGTGTTTGTTTCACGGTACCAATTAGCACTACAGCAACCACTAATAATAAGGGGTGAGCATGAACCCGCTCGACCCGACCCGAAGGGATTCGTTCGGTTTTGAACCCAGTAGTCGGTCGGATGCGGGTTGATATTTCTCAAAAAATTAATTTCCGGGTCGGGTGTCAGGTGAGTCTCTACCAAAACCGCTCAACCCGACCCACCCGACCATATATTCGTTATTTATTTATACCCTTTCAAGCTCAACTTCATGTACTGTCATCTCGAGAATTGTAGTAGAGGAGTACTATTGTTTCATATTCCCATCTCTGAGGCCGCCGTGTCTCTTCCATGGCAACCAACCCCTGCCGATCAACCACCGTCCAGCGTCCAAGTGTTCCATCGCCTTCTCTCCCTATTTTCTCTCGTCACCATGCTCTCTCTCTCTCTCAATTTCATGAGCGGTTTGGAGAGGAACGTGAAAAAAGATTGTTTGGTCTCAAATTTGAAAGTTTTTCATTTAAAATTTTGTTTAAAATCACAATGTTTTTGGAGATGAACATCAAAACCAGGAGCTCTCTCTCTCTCTCTCTCTCTCTCTCTCTCTCCATTTATGAATTTTTTTTATTGAAACCCGACGACCTGACCGATCCGATCCACCAAAACAGTTGAGTTTATTCGGTCAGTTTTTCTATACCCATTGGTCGGTGTCGGGCCCGTGAATTTTCAACTCGACTAGTTCGGGTCGAATGCCGGGTCGGCACCAAACCCGACCCAAACCGACCTGTGCACACCCCTAACCACTATCTAGAGGTGTCAAACGGGCCCGTCGTGCCGTGCCGTGCCGCTTTTATTCCGTGCCCGTTTACTTAATCATGCTGTGCCGTTTTCTAACCGTTCTGTGCCGTGCCGGCCCATTTACTTAATCGTGTCGTGTCGTGCCGGCCCGCTTACTTAATCGTGTCGTGTCGTGCTGTGCCGACCTGCTTAATCGTCTGACTCGTGTCGTGTCGTGCCGTGCCCATTTACTTAATTGTGTCGTGCCGTGCCATTTTTTTAAATCATGTCGTGCCGTGCCGACCCGCTTACTTAATCGTGTCGTGTCGTGTCGGCCTGCTTAATCGTTTGACACGTGTCGTGCCGTGCCCGTTTACTTAATCGTGCCGTGCCGGCCCGTTTACTTAATCGTGCCGTGCCGTGCCATTTTTTACCTTTTTTGAGGCTAAATTTTGATTGTAAAAATAAATATAACTCGCCATTGGAGATGCTTTTTTAAGTTTGGAACTATTGCCAATCCTAGTTTAGAAAATGAAAGCCTATCCTAGTTTAGAAACACCAGCAGATTATATTAGGAACGAAATTCAGTGACAACAATACACCACTTTACAAGTTCATGACCAAGTAAAAGTTCTTCGGATACATGGATACAAGTTCAACAATAAGCAAATTACAAGTTCTTAGGATACATGGATACAAACTAAAACTAATTTACAAGTTCATGATAATAGTACACATACAATAGTTAAAACACACTTCGAATCTTCGATCTTAAATGAAGGTCCCCAGATAAGAGATGACACCACCACCGTTTTCTCCCCCACTGCCACAGTTTTTCTGCATGAGAACGTCATAGAATAGGAATCAGTCTATCCTCAGAAATTACAATGTATACAAGTAAAAGAACAAGTCTATAAGGTTAATGGTTACTCATGGCTCAGACATATGTTTTGTAAGCATAAGGTTATAGGTTACTCACATGGCTGCAACTATAGTTGCCCCGCCAAGGTAAATATTTCATTTACTTTTTAATTAAGTCATCATTGCCATTTGTCAAGTTAAATCTGGACAGAGTTGTAAGGACCCGTAAATTCAAAGGTTATCTTAATTCATTACGGGTGTAGAGTAAAATTTTATTACCGTCAATCCATGTAATCGCAAACGTATATGTACGGGAATGTGTGTATCTTGATGTACCGAGGGGTCCATGAATTGTAAGGATGTGTATTTCGAGGTGGTGACATGGTTTGGGATTGTTAAAAATATGAAAATAATGATTGGAAGTCGAATTGGTGGTAGTAGAATGAGATTTTAGAAATTTTCAGGAGATACCAGTATCCCCGTTTTGAGATACCAGTATCCCGCGAACAGGGGGATTTTTAGACTGGAGATACCGGTATCCCCGTTTTTGGATACCGGTATCCCCTGCACTTTTCTGCAACTTTTTGTGCCCGAATTGGGGGTCCTATAAATAGAACCCTTAGCCCATTTTTCACCCCCACACCACGTTTTGAGCCCTAAACACACCCCTCTCAACTCTCTCTTCAAATCTCACTCAAATCCTCATGATTTCACATCATTCTTCAACAAATCTTCAAGATTGAGCATCAAATCTCTCTCAAATTTTGGATTTCTCACTCAAGGAGGTAAGAATACATGTTCTTGGCTTGTCTCTCTCTCCCATCACGTTTTCCTCTCTCTCTCCTTGGTTTTGGGTGAAACCACACTTGTATTGATGAATATTTACTTGTTTTGGACCTTTAATCTTGTTTCTAATTTTGTGGAAGCTCATTCTTGGTGTTTGGAGGTCAAGGCTTGGTGGGATTTCTTGATTCCTTGATTAAAAGCTCAATCCACTTGAGGTAGGGAAATTTCTACTCTTACTAACTATTCTAAAGTGCTCGTGTGTGTGTTGCCCATCAATTTGATCACCCCCTTTGAATTTGCTAGAAGTCCATGAATTTTCCCAATTTCTTGTCATTTTGAGTTCGGTTTATGCTTAATCTTGGTCTTTGAGAAATTCCTTCATAACATTGTTGTTGAATGGTCTTTATGTGCCCTTTAATGTTGGATTGTTACTTGAACCATGATTCCATTTCTTTCCTTTGGGTAATCACTTGGTATTATCATTCCCTCAACCTTGTTTTGCGTCCCATAACATGCTCCGAACACACTCATTTAGATGGTTGATGTTTATCTTAACCTTGGTGATCGAATAATTCTCCTTGTGCGTTGAATGTGCTATTTTGGTTAGTGGCATTGAATGTTGTGACATGGACTAACTTGGTGGGGGCGTGAGTGGCATGATGACGTGAACGCGTGATCAATGAACTTTAATGAAAGTGAGAACATGAAATTGTTGATACTAGAGCTGTCTTTGGGACGTGTCGCTAGGTTTGATACTCGGTCCGTCCTATAGACATTCGCGAGGGTTATGCTTTGGCCAAGGGGAAGATGATACTTGGGCCGTCCTATGGGCATGTTGCGAGGGATACGGGGCCTCTATGGTAGCCCGGATTTGATACTCGGGCCATCCTATGGATGTGTCGCGAGGGGTAAAATAATAAATTGATTAAATGAACTCTTGACACGAGAATATGAATGGTTCGGACACGAGTGAGGTGTCGGGGATATATTGGGCATACGTTGGATACGCTTGACGAATTTTCCCTAAAGTCATGATCTCTTGAGCTTGATTTGAATTGCTTAGTTCTTGTGGACATTTTGAGTATCATCACTTGACGTCATCACTTCATCTCGCATCTCACACCCTTGCACTTCATTACATTTAGTTTTAGTAGATTTTTCTCTATTGGGTGTGTTAGCTCAACCTAATCATTTCAGGTACACAACACGGAGCATGATTTGGAGTGCATGGAGTGTGTGCATGCATGGTTTTGAGAGCTAGCATGGAGAAGTTACCGAATCATCTTTAAACTCATATTTTTGTATGAGATGATT
This sequence comes from Gaultheria prostrata, assembly GCA_036023075.1. Taxonomy (NCBI): domain Eukaryota; kingdom Viridiplantae; phylum Streptophyta; class Magnoliopsida; order Ericales; family Ericaceae; genus Gaultheria; species Gaultheria prostrata. Next base: position 15,098 of record JAXBDA010007783.1, read on the forward strand.
TTGTAATCCATATTCATTCAATTCTTTTGACTCGGGCATGTATCGACTTTTAAACTTATGTATTTACTTTATGGGTACGGGTACCCGGTTGACTATTCATGTTTTATTTTGACTTGGAAGAATGTATCAAGCTTTGACCGTGGGCATTTGACTTGCCACGTGGATTTATGTATCTAAATTATGTTTAAGAAATTTGGGGCGTTACAGGAGTGCACACACAAACTGCACAGAAACATAACACAAATTGCCCAAAAACAGCACAAACTGCCCAGAAACAACACAAACTGCCCAGAAACAGCACAAACTGCACAGAAACAGAACACAAATTCCCCAGAAACATAACCACAGTGCCCACTGCCCAGAAACCAGTTTCAGCATAAATAAGAACAAGTGCAACACTTCAAAGTATAAATAATCCATAACTTAGCTCAGAAAGTCACAAGTATTGTTGTAATGGGCTCAAATCATCATTGCCCCTAAGTTGCAGTCACATAAACACACAAACTGCCCAGAAACACCAACAACTATATAAATGAGAGGCAGCCAAGGAATGCCTCCTTCCATTGGAGACAATAGCAAAGTAAAGACATTAAATAAACAGCCAAGGAATGCCTCCTTCCATTGGAGACAATGGCAAAGTAAAGACATTACATAAAACACTATGCTGAACAAAGATGCTGTATTGAAATTAGAAGTAAAGGGCTCAGAAATTGAAATTCCATCCACAAGGGTACGCATGGCTGCAATTAAGGTCACCCCGCCAAGGTAACTACTAAGTACTAACTACCTTCATTAAAATTTGATTTTATTCATCATCGCCCAGAAAGTTCAAATCGCCACGAAATTGCCCAGAAACCCCAAACTGCCCAGAAAGTTGCAGTCACATAAACACAAACTGCCCAGAAACACCACAAACTACCCAGAAACAGCAGAAACTGCCCAGAATAATGCCCAGAAAGGCAGAGTAATGGGCTCAGCAAATGCATCACTGCCTTTAATGGGCTCAAATCATCATTGCCAGTAGCAGGAAAATCAACAAATACCCATAAAGAATAGCATCAACTAAATCACCATTCATCAACTATAATGGGCTCAAATCATCATTGCCCCTAAGTTGCACCACAGTCCACAAGTCACCACAACCCCAATCGAAACCCTAAATCACCATTCACCAGCCATGCCCACACACACACACACAAACACACACAATCCAGTAACCAAATGCCCAAAAAACTGTAACCATATCTTGCAATAGACAGAACACCAACAACTATAGAATTACACAACACAATTGGGCTCAGATCTAAATAGAAATGACATGAATGCAACATTAAGTTACCATTAAGACCTTCATAAGTTGTCACACAATCACTTAAGTTTGTTTTAAGTTCTTATCATCATAGCCCATAAAGAATAGCACAATGCAAGTATGCAAGTGCAACTTTATGTTGCCATTAAGGCCTTCATAAGTTGCATACTTGCACACTA
>JAXBDA010007784.1:0-16584 GCA_036023075.1 Gaultheria prostrata
GGCTAGTGAGCTCACCCTAATCATTTCAGGTACACAACATGGAGCATGACTTGGAGTGCGTGACGTGTGTGCATGCATTGATATTTTTAAAAGCTAGCATGGAGAGTTATGACATCATCTTTGAACTTATATTTCATTTTGAAAGAGATGATTGTGTAACTCTAATTGATTCATTTCTTTTGATTCGGATTTGTAATAACAAGTTAAACTAAAGTACTTATTTCATGGGTATGGGTATCCGGTCGATTTACGATGTAACTATATTGACCTTGGAAGATTTGTCAAACGTTGACCGTGGACTTTTTGACTTGCCACATGGATTTATGTATTTAAATTATGTTCAAGAAATTTGGGGCGTTACACCATCCGTCCCATTTTGTTTGCTCACTACGATTATGCGTGTCATTTTTCAACTCTTGTAGTTTTCAATCTATAATGTATTTTATATGCAATATGGATCTTATTTGATAGATCTCAATTAGTTCTATTAAACAAAATTTTTAAAAACATTATAAATAAAAAGATATAAACATTTGAAAATGGCACGGATATTCGTAGTGAGCAAACATAATGGGACAGATGGAGTAGAATCAAGGGAATTTACTTTTTGGGGATTCTTTTACAACTACCAATCAGATTTCCAATCACCTCATATTTATAAGGTTTTCCAGAGTCTGTCTTAGATAAATCTTCACAGAGAATTTAGAGACAAGACTATCAATCTATCAAGGATGTTGAGTCTTTTATGGGTATGATGTGTTGTTATTTGCAGGGTTGAATCAATTGCGATAGATAGGGCAAGCAATAAAACCTAATGAGAAGAAATTTAAAGAAATAAATTTTAATTTTCAAAGAGTGCTATATATATGTTACACTAGATATGGAAGTACAAGAATTCAGATTAGATTGCTTGAGTTGCTACTTGCTAGAGAGCATTTAGATATCGAATGTAATTTTCAGAAGCGCTAATGAAATAGGCGATAAAAAGGCAAATAACCTGTTTACCATCTCTAAATTGTTTCATGCATGCATTAAAAAGGATGGTTCAGTCATTATAAGATCTTGAGAAGCCTCAAGTCATTGAATCAAGCAAGCCACATAGGAAGCCAACTAAACACTATGATTAGCATGCATATGATCTGTACTGGTTTATTTCGATAATCTCATGAAGCCAAACCTACTTGGTTTTACCTTGTTCCTTGTTCCATATTATCTCCTTATATTGGTGAATGATTGAAATATTAGCTACTTATTTTTCTCATCTTGTTGGATTCCTTGTCTATAATTGACTAGGAATATTGCGGACATTAGCATAGATCCGGATACGGAATCAAGTCCGCATGAACACAGATACAGACATACAAATAAAGCATTGGCCACGAGACGTATAAATAGTTGGTCAACTAGAGTGCTTTGTGTATCCCGTATATGCAAGAGCCACGAGAGAGATGTGTCCCTATCGTGTCATTGGTTCCTGCGGGTTCGACACATATGGTGATCCGTTTGGCATGTCGGTGCTTCATAGCTTTGCCACAAAAGAATTAAGTGACCTTTTGACCACATCTTCCACATTCTGTTTAGATTGTTTTTTTTCATGACGAGGTGAGATATGAAATCCCCACTTCAGTGTAGAAAAATATAGATTTCCCTTACATCGTTCGTAAGTTTTGCTTGGTAGGTGATAAAAAGAGAGACTTATATTTGGCCGGTTTCGGTTCAAACGGTTTTCAAGTGTAAGAACCAGAGCTGAACCGATTTTGTATTTTGTTCTTTTCCCCTAATCAAAACCGCCTAAACCAATCAAAGTTAAAAAAAACCAATTCGGTTGAGGCTATTTGACCAGTTTAATCGGTATTTATTTCATCCCTAAGTGATTGTATGTTTTTTGTTTAAATCAAGGGTAAAGAATTACAAAGTGAGGGAGTGAAGTGTGATTTCAAAGAGTAAAGGAATGTCAGTGGAATTTTCAGGAAATTTTATTAAAAAAGCAGCGCGGGAGTGAAATTATTCGCTGCTTTCTCTCTTCCTTCTTTCTCGTTTCCGACTGCTTTCTCTCTTTCTTCATCTGCTGCCCCTCCTCTCTATAAATTCCGCCACACCCGAGTACACTCAGTGAAATCTTGCTATTTCGCCATTGAGGTAAGACAGACTCCTTTTTCTTCACTTTTGTCTCTGTTCTTCAAGTTTTGCGAGGATACTAGTAGGGTCACCAAGTATGTGAAAATTTATTTCCTTGTGCTACATTCTCTCTGTCTCTCTTGTTATAGTTTAGGTGTTAAATTGCATGGTAGTATAATGTAAGATCCTTCATTATAATTGATTGCACAACTGGATGTGGACATCTAAAAGTAATCGAACATCGAAAGTGTCACTGCCCTCTTCCGGATTTCATTGGAGCTGAATCATACGAAGCTCTATTTTCTTGTAAAAATTTAGCCTCCATACTGAAGCTTTGCGATGGGACTCGGCCATGACTTTCGTCGATCCCGTAAATGAATATTTTAAGGCCATTGACACCCAGTACTTTCCGACAACCGGCTTGGACACCAAATTATACGATACGGGAAAATAAGTACGAGAAAGCATTTTCCCCCCTTCAAATCCAACATTTTAAGGCCATTGACTCACCCAGTATTTTCTGACAACCGGCTTGGACACCAAATTATACGATACGGGAAAATAAGCACGGGAAAGCATTTTCCCGCTTCCACGACACACTTGAGCTGCACAAAACTTACTTCCTCTCGAGAGCTGTATTAAAAAAGATTGATCCTCAATACAAGCTTGCGACAAGTAATGGACATGACTGCCAAATGATCATTAAGATCTACACCTACGTCGAAAGGGTTGAAGACAGTTTGACCAATCCACCAACAAAAGAATTCAATTTCTTACCCCTTTCCACCCTCTCACAACTGAGTTCACCACCACCACAAACAGGTAAGCTCCCAATTTTTATGTCACGTCAACAGGCGTATGCTGCCAATGCCATTACAAATTTGCCTAGTGACTGGATTGGTGCTTTTGTAAATATCGTGAGCATTGTCGTAGGCGTCTCACATAAAGAAAAGAGAGAGGAAACAGGATTCCATGGATTTTTCATTCCGTGAGATTATGCTCACCGATGGCACGTAAGCGGTCATTTCCCCACCTACTTTGCTGCAGTAATTTGTGTCCTACAAACTTTAGACTCCGATATGACTTATTCCCCTTAAGCTGTTGTCATCGCGTTTACCAACTGAACTCCATTGTGTCATTTGCTCTTTACTAGCATTTCATGAGGAAACTAATCAGACGATTCAGACCCAATACCAAAGCTTTGATTGCAAGTTAACCATCTACTTCGTACTGATTGATTTTGTTATAATATTGTTTCTCTCTTCCTTACCCACAGGGACAACATGATCTACTGGCGATATGGTCCAATGAACGGACAACCATGGAATTCGCCTTCCATGTGAAAGTGACACAATTGAGAATTCCCTCCGACTTAAGGTCATGAGTGTTGATGATATCGAGTGATCTGGAGCTTTTGCATACCAATGTTGTGTAATAAAAACTTGAGGCTAGAGTGAATGTTTGGAATTTTATACGACCCTGTTTATATTTCACCACGATTTATTTTATTATGAGAATATGAGCACAATTAGATATCTACAACATGTGTTGGCCGTTTTCGAGCTCGTTCAACAAACGTGCTTCTTGACATCTATACTGTAAGTATAAAAGCATGAGTAGGCTAAATTTGGTGGATCTCCGATTGTGGCCCAATTTGAATGAGTTTGCCTTCACGGCCTCTCCAATTTTGGCTTCATTTTTTCAATTTTGCCCCTCACCCAATTTTGGCTTCTTTTTTTCAATTTGCCTCTCACAATTTTGATCTTTGTCTTTTTTTGCTTATTTTTCTTTTGTTTTCTTTCATATGATATACAAAATTTCACCGCATATTTCAGTTTTATTGCAAGTTTTAGTGTGTAACATTGTTGATTATGTAGCACGTATGCATTATTGTTAAGTTAGCTAGAACAAACACTGACATCAAAAACTCAATCTTATCGGAAATTGTTCGAATCAAGCCCTTCTCGGTGATTATATATATGGATCATGATCTAATAAGGACTACCTTATTTTAGTTAAATGCGGACCTACCATTTCCCGATCGAATTTTGATGATCCGAACCGTTCAATGTGTTTAAAACACATTTTTAAGGGTACCCGCGAGGAATCATAAAAAAAAAATGACCGGGAAGGGCTTCATCATATATACAATCCCGATCCAGTCTTATCGAAAATTGTTCTAATCAAGTCCTTCTCGGTGATTTTTTTTAATGATTCCTAGAGTGAACCTTTAAAAACACGTTTTAAACACATTGAACGGTTCAGATAGTCGAAATTTGATCGGAAAAGGTGAGTTCCGCACTTTAGCAAAGTGTGAGATCCCTCATAGGAAGGAATAGACATGTATATAAGAGTATTTTTTATTTTTGTCTTTATTTAAAAAAAATTTAACAAGTATAAAATTATGATCAAGTTTTTAAAAAGTTCACTAAAGAAAAAAAGAATCCAAATTTTTGTGGTTTATTGGATTATTTTTTTCTTTATTCAAAAAATTTAAGTTTGGTTAATAATTTTGTACTTTTTAGATTCCTCTCATCGAGACGAACCAACAATTCACAAAAAAAAAAAACGACGCAAGACTGACAAGTGCAAAAAAGAAAATTCGAATAGGGACAAAAAAAAAACATTTTGGTTTTTTAACCCAAAGCAGCCCTTTGTCACTAGGGATATGTAGTATGTGGTTAAGTCACATAATCCTTCATAATGTCTTGCATTTACGCTTTAAATCCTTGTCCAACTCTTGTGCTCTTACGAATTTTAGTAGTTTGAGATTTATTTTAAAAGACTCTTTTATGCACTAGCTCGCCCTCTTGTTCAAGCATGCCAATTATGTGACTTAGGCTTAGGGTTTGTATATTGGAATTCAAAATTTTGTTTAAGAAAAATCAGTTAAAAGTCCGAGTAAAAAGATATATAGCATTTCTTTATTTTCTTTTCATCTTAATTTTTATGAATTTGTTAATTTAACAACTACCGAGTACGTCCTACTACTTTCTTGAAAACTTCTCTCCCACTGTGTCTTTTTCTTTTTCCTTAAAAAATTTCAAACATCCGATCTTTTTCCAAGATACAAATATAATCCACATTCTGTGCTCTTAATTTTCCATCTACCAACTGTATTTCTGTTCGATTACACACTCTCTCACATCTTTTTGGGTTGTGTCTCGCGTGTACGTAGTGCAATTTTGAATTGGCCTTTTCTGTTTACGCCTAATCGAATTCCGCTTTCTTTACGCGTTAAAATCGTGGTCGCTTCACAATAAAACCCGGCAAAATCCGAGAAAAAAAGGGCCAGAAAGAGATCGAATTCCAGATGGGTTTTGTGGGTTTTCTCAAGTTTGCATTCAAATGCTTCGACTTGCTTGCTTGGTACGATTCACTCGTTCTCTAGTTCGGGGGAAAAAAAAAAAACCCTTACTTTATTAGTTTCCCTTTTACTCTTGCTTGTTTTTTCACTTGAATGTTCAACTTCCGTGTTGGATACTTGATGATCCTTGTGAATCAAGAATCTTTATCTACTTGTTTTGTTTAATCTGTTTCATTTAAAGCTCTTTTTATTCACATTTGTTGGAATTTACCTACATATTCGATATTCTCTTACGGATTATATTTTATTTTTCTTGCAGGCCTTTCTTTGGTCTGGGCTGTCCTCTGTAATCTCTCTCTCTCTCTCTCTCTATATATATATATATATATATATATATATATGTGTGTGTGTGTGTGTGTGTGTGTCCATTTTCACTCTATACAGACCTCTAAAAACATTGTTTTATCCGTGGCATTACTCTGAGGACTACGATATATGTCCAAATTTTAGCAGCAGACTTAAGTGATCCAAACCTTTGGGTAGGACTCACCTTTAAAACTTTGCTTTGTTACGCTTTGCTAGGGGAGGGTGTTGAAAGAGCTTATATACATATGGTTACACTCTCAGTAAACCGATTTGGGACATGACCATGCTCCGCTACTGATGGTCACGGACACCAACTCTATTGACAATTTCCTTTTCACTCCATGACAATTTGTCTGATCTGATTCTCGTATGAGCAGCATGTGGTCCTATACTTGACGCGGTAGCTCTGATACAATCCCCAAAATTTGAAGTGACTAAGGGTTCGCGTGGAACTTCTAGTGTTGGTGTTGTAAATAAAAGGCAATTATAGACACCGAACCTGCAAGACATGCATGTCTGGTAAGTTATGAATCTCCTTGATTGGACCCTATCTAACTACTTTCAAATACGCAATCAATCAGAAGCATCGTACATGATGAGTCATTGAGAAAGTTGGGTGACAGATGCCATTTATGTATTACTTGCACACAAACTAGAACATAGCATCTTTACTTGTCCCCCCAAAAGTTAGCATCATCTTTAGGGTAGATTTAGGAACAAGAGGATGTGATATTAAGAATATAGTAGTTTGACAACTACAGCTGCATGTCGTAATGCTTTTGAGGAATTGTTGGACTGATACGAGGATTTCATTAAGAGCATATGTTCACTTTGTTTGGTTAAGTTCTCAAAACCGGTTCTCTCTTTTTCAAGTGGTCCCCACCACATGCAACACATGAGTTTCTCTCTCCTCCCCATTTTTGGAAATGCTAGTATAGTTCACATTTTGTGCAAAATGGATCTGTGGGGCCCACTTTGAAGACCCATACAAATGATCCGTGCCGGTCATTAATATTTTAAATTATTTTTTGGCTCAGTCCTAAAAAATCAGATCATTCAAAAAATTATAAGTAGTTGATCCGTCTTCTAATTAATCATTCACAATTTATGATCCTGAATTTTGACAGAAGTTTGAAAGAAAGTTAGACTACTTGATCAAATTCTTAAAATTATACGATTGACCTGGTTTTTTTCTGGATGACTCAAAGAATAATTTTAGAACTAATGGACGGCTTGGATCATTTGTGTGAGTCTTTGAAGTGGGCCCCATGGACCCATTTTGCACAAAATGTGAACTATACTAGCATTTCCAAAAATGGGAGGGAGAGAGAAACCCATGTGTTGCATGTGGTGGGGACCACTTGAAAAAGAGAGAACCGGTTGTGCTTTACTGACCAGTTCCTTATTTGTGCATGACAGGCTTCCTTTCTGGCCTTACGTGAAGCTAATGGCCATGTGCTTGTTGGTGCTACCTGATTTTAATGGTGTTTCTTATGTTTATGAGTGCTTGCTTTGCCCATGCTTATCTGTGGATCCGCGAGTTGTTATGAAATACTTTATTAGAGCCAAGGAGGACAAATCTCTTAACGATGAAAACTTTCTAGCTACGGCAGAGAGGTATGTTCAAGAGAATGGGTCTGAAGCTTTGGAGAAACTCCTTGATCAGAAGGTAAGTCACTGAGAAAGTCCCGCCAGCTATAGATGAGAAGTTGTCTAGACTCTAGTAGGGATATACTTGACCAGTTATATTATATAAGGTGACTTTTTCGTAGCCAAGGCATTGAGTCATGGAAGTTCATATTCAATGTAAGAGTTGGGGTCATTACGTGCAAGTGTTGACATGCTTGCATCTTCTACATGCTAATCTATTCATAAATTCACTCCTTGGTTGTGATCACATTAAGAATTTGAGAAAGGATTTGTGGAGGAAAACGAAATGACTTAGGTAAAGAGGAAGTGAAAAAGATATTTTTCGTTTTGATTTCCCCATCATTTTCCGTTACAAAATCTCGTTGCAAATCCATGATCCAAAGTTTGTGCAGTTGGATTTGTAATCGGAATGGTTAGATGGAGTTGGTTTATTGGCTTTATATTAATAAATGTGAGGGTCTTCCAAGTTTGATACATGTGGAATATGCGCGACAAATTGTCTGTTCTCTCTTTATGTATGTCTAATGTTTATAAACAGCTATCATTTCCCTTTGTTTCAGTCTGAGCATACAAAGCCTGACATTGGCGTGGAGGAGATCAAGGCAATGACGAATACAGAGAAGGAAACAGCTGCAGCAATCCAGGTAACTACTGTTGGGTTGTATCTGTTTCTGCTGTTAATTGCAATGGGTGTCTACTGTTAGTCTGCTTAGGTTGCGGGGAAAGACACAGGCTCCAGGAAAGGTTCAATGCTTTCTGAAATTCGAAAATGGGAAAAATTGTTGGTAGTTTCACCTTTAAAAGTCTAGTCCTGTGATATTTCCTGTGGAAATTAGTTGAAATTTGTTTAGCCCTTGTTAAATAGAACAAAACCAGGAGTTGGCACTGAGAATGTTTTTTCTTTCTGACATCTTACCCATGTTCCAACTTAGTTGCAGCATGATTGAGTTTGGTTAGGGTCGTTACGTGCAAATGTTGACATCCTTGCATCTTTTACATGCTAATCTATACGTAAATGCACTCTTTGGTGGTGTTCACATTAAGAATTTGAGAAGGGATTTGTGGAGAAAAACGAAATGACTCAGGAAAGAGGAAGTGAAAAGGCTTAAATTTACCTTTTGATTTCCACATCATTTTGCTTCCTTTAAAAAATCTCATCGCATATCCACGATCCAAAGTTCGCGCAGTTGGATTTGTCATCAGAATCATTAGATTGAGTTGGTTTATTGTTTTATGGTGGTAAATGTGAGGGTCTTCTCTATGTATGTCCAGTGCCTACATACATCTGTGTTACTAAAAATACCATTTCCTTTTGTTTCCGTCCAAGCATACAAATGCTGACATTGGTGTGGAAGAGATAAAGGCGATGACTAATACAGAGGGAAAGGAAACAGCTGCAGCAATCCAGGTAGCTATAGTTTGAATCTGTTTGATTATATCTGTTTCTGCTGTTAAATTCAATGGTTACATCATTACTGAGTTTGGTTGGAGAATTTGTACGAACAGCCATAGTTGATTGGCATGCTTCTTGATGGATTTAATCCCCGAGTATAATGACTGAACCATCTGTTTTCTTAGTCCAAATATGAAGGACCTAATGTTGGCAAGGTGGATGCTAGAGCAGTGGAACAACCAGAGAAAAGTTCATTAGCTGCAACAAAATTGGTAAGGTTTCCTATCGTATTTCCTATTGTATTTTATGCTTTCAAAAAAAGAGAATACTTTGATTATTGAACCTTTTTTTCTCTCCGAGGGAAGGAGCCTAATGTTGCTAAGGAGAATTCCAATTTGAAGGTTGAAAATCCAGCAGTTGCAACAGAACAGGTAGCATCTCCAGTCAATTTTTTGTTTTATTTTGGTTTCTTTTCTGCTTTCAATTTCTCATTCCATCTCCACAGCTGCTTTCTGCTTCTTTTTATCATATGCAAATCTGCAATATTCGCTACAGTTTTTGGATCATGAATGTGTATAGAAATAAATCTTGCTTCTTTACTTCAATATCTTCTCTTCCTTCACTTGTTTTTCTCCCCTTATGCCGTATTTGGATCAATGATTTGTAGAGTGAGTTATGGATAAAGAAAATGTGAGAAAAAGGCAGCTTAACATTTTCAACAGAAATCCTTTACAAGTTTTATCCCACCAGAGTTCTTCCTTGGACCCATGATCCAAAGACAGCCCTAGTACCTCAGGGCTCAGAATATTGATGATTCCAACTCAGCGATGAGATTTACTTTGTTTTTTCCATGTGAAGCAAGAGTAGCAACCATGCAATCAGACGTCTACTCACTTCTTTGGCAGGTTAAGCGTGTTGAGCTTTGGCAGGTTAAGCGTGTTGAGCCAAATCTTGCTCAAAATGAGAAAAAAACAGTTGATGCTGGGGAAATTAAAGAGAAGACTGTGGGAGCAGCTGGTGGAGAGAACAAAGCCGTGGAGATAACCGGTTTAGAGAAAGTTCAGAGAGAGTGGACTTGTGCTTTATGTCAGGTGACAACCACCTGTGAGAAGACCTTGGATACTCATCTTCAAGGGAGAAAACACAGGGCCAAGTGCCGAGAGCTGAAAGCAAGTAAGCAAGGGAACAAAACCAGGGTTCCTCCTCTTTGGCAGCCAGTCCAGAGCCAAAGAAAGCCCTTAACTTTGATATACCAAACGACAATAGAACCAAGAAACAACAGTATAAGGTGCAAGTGAACAGGACTAATGAGCATAGCAGAGAGAAAGAGGTATATTACATTGGGTGTGGGATGAAAGAGTTTAAATTTTTGTGCAGTATCTGTGATGTTATGTTGCTTAGTGAGATTGATTTGGCGTCTCATCTTGGAGGGTACATGTACTTATACAATACTCAACAACGTATAATCGATAATTTGGGTGCAGGGTATTGTTAGAGGATTATGGAGGCAGTTTAGTAGTATAACATTCAAAGCGGCAACTTCTATTGTGTTTGTGGTTGGAGTAGGATGGTAATGGAAGTGGTTGGCGAACAAGTTAACGATTTTAAATTTGCTGTCCCGTGTACATCCTTGATACTATGGATTGGTTTTGATGATTTCAGTTGTTCTGGGTAGATAGCTCGTGCAAGAGGGATGTTCATCGATTCTAGATACAGCCTATTCGGCTTTACATATTAGGATTAGTTTAGTTAGTCAATTAGGCCGGGTTCCAAGTTGTTAAAAATGTATTAAGATTGGGCAAGTCTTGCTACAGGGCACTAGGACTTTTTTGCTTCTGATTTCTAGGTTTAGTGTCTCTGAGTATAATGATAAATGGGTGCTTTTCTAATGTTAGTTGCGATAAGGACATCCACAGTGAAATGAAAATGCCATATTATTTAGGGGTTGTTTTCCAATAGATTTTATGAAGATTTGATAAAATCATGCCCTTTATTTTATCCATCGGTGAAAATATTTGATAAAATCTCGCATTTTTTAATGCAAAAATGTGAGATTTTATCAAATCTCTTCACCAATGGATAAAATCAAGGTTTTGATTTTATCAAATCTTCAAAAAATCAATTGGAGAACCCTTAATCAAAAGGTTTTCAACGATACACACGAGTTCTAAACAGTAAATACCGGAACGCCATTTTTTATTTTACAACTTCTGGGAAATTTTAGTTACGGTCTTGACCTGAGTGTAGAAATGAATTCCATACTTAACTACAAATTGAGTGAAACCAAAAGTTCAGAAATACTGATATGACCCAGTTTAAATAACTGATAACATGTGCAAGCAACACGCAACTGTATGTGCAAATTAGCAACTGTCATGAGTATAAATTACCATAGAAATTGAGATCGCCCCTCAAAAGATGCCTTCGAGCCAGTAAAATGGCAACCAAACTGGACGAGGAACATTGATGCCAACCTAATAAAGTCATGTCCGGTCAATGTTAGTGGGTTAGACAAGAGATGTGGATAAGCTATCATAAAAAATGAACTGTCTTTGGCAAAACCATTTCTAGGAAATCAAAATGAAACAACATTGTCCAGTGGTTTTTGTTGGTGTTGGGTTAATTAAAATTTGTCTCTAAACTTACTTTGTATGTTCTAAAATCATTGGTGGACAAAAAACTTCCGTCAAGTAATGTTTTAGTACTAATTTCATGTACCAAAAAAAAGAATTACTCATTTCTCTTTATTTTTGGGTTTAAAAAAAAAAAGGGTAAATTGCATTGTTAATTTGCTTGCATAATAGCTGTGTATTATTCATTTCATTTCACCTTCTCCTAGTTTTTTGTCAAAACATTTGAGAATAAGCACTTGTCTCGACGACTAGAATCACAAAAACCTAGAAACATGAAACGAAGTTGAAAGTATCCACAAAAGACACAAAAATATCCGAAAACTATTATCTTTATTTCTCATTTATGGTGAACTTTATTAACTGTTTTGTGGACGAAGGGTAAGAGGGGGTGAGTTGCACCCCCGGGTCTAAAAACAATTTATTTTTGTATTGCAAGAACAGTGTTATTCTTCAAAACGTGTATTATTATTTTTGGTACTAAGCATATTGATAAGTGATTAATCGATGAAAATATCTAATTTTTGGGTATTAAGCATATTGATGAATAATAAATATATGAAAATATGTATCCTTTTCAAGTACTATAAATAATTAATCTAAGAATGATTGTACCTTTTTTATACTGCTGTACTAATTATTCCCCCACACACCGATGAAGATAGTCCACTACCAAATAACCTCTAATTTAAAAAATAAATAAAAATAAAGCACTTTCTTGCATTTTGTCGTATATTTCTTGACACAAATTTAAAGAACAAATTAAAAATTTTATCCGAGAATTGCACGTCGTTTTATAATAGACTATCTTTTGGGGGACAGAGACAGGGAAAATATTGATTTTGGGTGTCAAATCTGAGTCGGAATCTTGGATCTGTCCTGAATTGTTTATTAGAATTTTTTTTTTTTTTTTTGGGATTTTTCTCGTCAACACCAATGGGAATTCAAAAGAAATAGTTATGATGCGAAAATAACAAAAAAAAAGAAGAAGAAAACTCTGCTGATTTAGAGCAATGGAATCCTTGAATTTTCTTTTACGGTTTTGCTGGTAGCCTGATTTGGCAAAAAAAAAAAACATGTTTTTTGGTTTTTGTACCAATAAACCATAAACTCATTTGGATAAAAAAAGTGATTTTTTTGGTTTATCTGGCGTCTTGGTTCCATCTTAACCGTTGATTTAGAACACGTGTCAGTAAAAAACCAACACCGGTTTTTTTGCCAAAGGAGCCTGGTTTACTGCCCCCAAAAAACCAAAAAAACCTGTTTATTTTTTTTCCCCAAATCAGGCCTTGGGAGATGCAGTGCACAAAATGCACTGCACCGTATAGTCTACTATCCGTCCATTTTGCTAATGTACGACTCAGATTTAATCTGAGCAATAAATTGAATCCGACCGTAGGTTATTTGGATTAAATTTGAGCCGTCCATTATCAAAATGGATGGCCGAATGATGCACACTGCACAGTGTAGTGCATTTTCTGCACTACAGGGACCCCTTGCTTGGTACTTGCCTCGTTCACTTGACTTGACGATTCCTACTCCCTGGCTGCTTCCTTCTCGTTACCAGTTGCTTTCTCTCTTTCTTCATCCCCTCCTCCTCCTCCTCCTCTCTCTCGCGTACACTTATCAGACGACTCCTTTTTCTTCACTTTTCACTTCCTCTGTCTCTGTTCTTCAAGTTTTGTGAGGATTTTTAGAGTTCAATTTACGTGATTTCTGAATGATCTAAAGCCTCCGTTGAATTTAAAGTTTCGGTTAAGAAGAACATATCTCTACCAAAAAAAAGAAAATACTGCAATTTTTTTTTGATCTGATGTCGTAGCTCAATCTCTGCGTTCTTCGATGACTTCCTCTTCGAATTCTGAATTCGAATGTACATACGACATTTTCTTGAGCTTTAGGGGTTCAGACACCCGCAAAAAGTTCACCGATCACCTTTACGAGACTTTGAAGCGAGAGGGGTTTCACACATTCAGAGACAACGACGAGATTCCGAAGGGTGAGACTATCAAACCTGAGTTGAGGAAAGCGATTATGAACTCGAGGATGTCGGTCGTCGTATTGTCCAAAAATTACGCCAATTCCACGGCGTGCTTGTTCGAAATCCAGATGATTCTCGAACGCCGGAAGACGTCGGATCATTCCGTTTTGCCTGTTTTCTATGAGGTGGATCCGCAGGAAATTAAGCAGCAAGCCAAAAATTTACATTTCGGGGAAAAGGAAGTGACGGTTGAGAAATTGAAGGAATGGAGTGCGGCGCTTATAGAGGTTGCGAAGATGGCTGGCATGGTTTCCAAAAATCAATGTGACGGGTAATTTATACATTCAATCTATTTTATTAATCTATCAACAATCTTAGGTTCGTACACATAGATCTTGATGACATAGATGTATTCAAAATCGTTTGAGAAACGTGAATTTGTTATATAATTTTGGGTGGTTCATGTGCCTTACGGTTTTGAACAAATCAAACGCACTAATCCTGATGGCAGATCTTGTGGATACAAATTTGTTTACACACATTTTCTCCTTTATTATTGTTTTTAAAAAAAAAAAAAAATGAAGAAGAGAGAACAATAGTTCTATTATTATATTACTCATGGATTGGGGGAAATCATCTTGGCATAATGGCTTTGTTGTACGAATTGTTCAAATTCATTGCTGTCTTCTAACACGAAAGATATAACTGTACGAAAATTTTGCCACTGATAATGTCCGGAAAAGGAATTTGGTGTTGTATCACCGAACAGATAGTGTATGTTCGGAGTGCCAGGAAGGAAAAATGTGTCCATGTTCGGTTATTCAAAATTTGACAACCAATATTTTGTTCGGATTTTGTTCGTCTAACAAATTTTATTTGTTCAGTTGCCTGGAGCCGCACGTTAAAACGCACCTTTTGCACGCCACACTGCTCGCGAACTTTATGTATATCGTCCATTCTTGTAGAAATTCTCAACTAATCGTTTTGTTGTGGCATACATAAAATAAGAGATTAGCTTCTAGAGTCTAAAGATGTATTCTAGTTTAATACGCGGAGTTAGATTCACGTTGAGAAGATGACAATGGCTTGGGTTTAGAGAGGAAATAATAAGAAGAAAATTATGTATAACTTGAAAAACCACACCCAAGCTCCTTCTTCCAGGAGGCATGACATCAGAATTGAACTTTATAGCATCGTGAGGGGGAGTTTTTCATCTCACAAAACTAAGCCACTAAGATTACCTTTCATTTCCTTACTCGAATATACAAAACTTAATAATTCATTTTAATTTTCACATTAATAAAATTTAATTGATATAAAATAATTTGTTTTTTTTTTTTTTGCATCATTAGCTTGCCAATTTTTTAATCTGGTTCAAATACACGGAATTTTTTGCCTTTTGATTGAGTAATGCATGTTCACCCCTAATAACCAACATTGAACATCCAATATATCTTGTTCATGCTCGAGTTGTAATTTCAATAATTCAGTTATCAGTTTACATTTACAATGTTTAAAAAAGATTAATGTTGTTAATGTTTTAAAAAGATTACTGTCTTCAGAATCACTTGTTTTTGGTTTTTTTTTTTTTTGTGAGTGAGAGAGGGACCGCTTAGTTATCTGATATCTTCACCAACTCGTTGTTCAAACTGCGGTCTTCACTATATACAAATGTTATTGAGGTTAAGTTACCAATAAAAAGCCTTTCCCATAGGGAATTGCACAGACAGGAGTTGACGAAAAGTAATGCTACTGTTGACCAAATCCTTGAGTTTATAGATACTTTTTATATGCATATATAGTTGTTCATAGGGTAAGATTTTAAATATCGGCCGTTAGTTACCGTATTGGCTCATACACAACGGTTTTTGAGCCTTACGGTACCGTTACACCTTGAGATACCAATGGGATAAAAAACCGCACGCTTATCGCCGTTTTCCCATCATGTATTGATCCACAAATTGATTCACGGCCGTTACGACCGATATTCGACCATTATGGGTGATTTAACCACTTCCAATTTTCTTTTTGTCAGAATTGACAATTAAAAATTCAATACCGCGACAACCGATTCCCATTACGTATCATTTGATACTCCCGGCCGTTACCTTTATGGGTTCTGATACGGTTATTTAGAATCGAGATATTGGGTCTTATTATTTCTGGGCTTCTTTGTAATGTGTGGCATTACCTTGATGCCACTTTTTAATATACTCTGTGTTGATTTTGAAAGAGGAAAAGAAAAGAAGAATTAGCCTCAAATGTGGCAAGTAGTCACTTGTTTGATATCTGCATGAAAATTTGATTTTTCTTTTCAAATACTTTCTGATATATTGTGCTTCATTTTCATATGAAATTGAGCTTTTAGGTATGAAGCCAAGTTCATTGAGGAAATTGTTGGTGAACTCAAATGCAAGCTAGCTGGCGAGCGCATGAGAGTTGCCGACCATCAAGTAAGTATTGATTCTCGAACCAAGCGTGCTTGATTGTGACTAAAAGATAGGTCAACAGGTGTTGGCATTCTTTCGCTTCCTGGAATGGGTGGAATACGGAGACCAAGAACCCCCGCCTAAGCAAACCCCGAATGGCAACCACAATAACAACTATGATAACACCAATAATAAATAAACATATTTGTATGTGGTAAGCCTGGACATTCTGCAAGAATTTGCAAATTCCGTAAGCATGGGCCTGTGGATCAAGCTAATGTTAAGTGAAGAGCCACTTGTGGCATGATCAGGAGGGTGGTGATTGGATTTGGGGCAATATGGCGTGTTTGCTGTTGTAAGACTTGGTTGGAAGTCTACTCCTTTTTTCGAAAGAATTTTTGTTTCTATCTTTCTATTGAATAAGGTTGGTTTCAAACAAGTTTTTGTGGCTGCTCAATGTGCACTTTCTAGAAATTAAGGACATGTGTGTTGGAGAGGGTAGAATTGCTAAACTTGTGTAGAGTATTCAAACCATGGTAGACATGATCATTAGCAGGGCCAGGACTATACTCCTGAATGGGCGGAATTGACAAATATGAATTTTTATTGACAAAAGTTTTAATCCTGAAGGGGCCGAATTGACAAATATGGATTTTTATTGACAAAAGTGGATTTTCATTACTATATATTCTTTTCCTCCATGTGTCATA
>JAXBDA010007785.1:0-16584 GCA_036023075.1 Gaultheria prostrata
ATGATACACATTTGGGAAACAAAATTTTCGAAGAGTTAAAGTCGTTTGCTTGATATATAGAGATAAATATGGAAAGCGAATTTTCGAAGAGATTTCTAGGAAAGACAAACGTGCATATATAAGCGTATTCTCCGCATCTACGGTAAATGAATTTTTGGAGAGTTATTTATTTATTTTATTAGGAAAGAAAAACGTGCACAAATAAAATTTATAATCATGAAAATAATATGCATGACGTGTCGTGCAATGCAATTCTTTGACTTCGCAGCGGTCAACTTGGTGCAGATAATAGGTGGAGCATCGAGCGAGCAACTACCCCTTAAAATATATACCCACTACAATTCAAACGGAGTCGATAAAATAAACACACAAATGGAGGTTTTGGACAACCCCGGAAAGTGCCAAAATATCTAACAAAATTTTTTTCCCAATGAATTTATATAGGCTTGCCCCTACGTAGTGAAATTTCTAACTCCGTCTCTGATTTCGTAGCAATAACAACAGCCTTAATTTGCGAAGTAAATAATGGATGTACTCTTTCCAACAAAAGAATTTAATTTACATATAAGCTAAACACACGTCATATGTTTTCGAGCAGGTATAGGGAAAATTGACCTTCCTCCGTTATATATGTTGTTGCATGACTAACAAACGTAATTGAAGAAATACTTTAATTTTTATTTGTGAGATTGGGAACTATTGAGCTCAAGAAAATTTAAGTCGTCTAGAATAGTTCCAAATGCAATGAAATTAAGTTGGCTAATGAGTTTTTGCCACAGTGAGCCAAACTCGAGCTTATGAAAAATTTCTGAAGTCGATCTCAAGCCCAATTTTTGCATCTCGTTCCCCGCTTGCTAGAGCTGGGCTCGAGCTGACCTCCTTCTTGGCAAGCCGAACTAAAACATCACAATACTCTACTTAGCGGGATTGCAGCCATGAAAAGAGAGAAATTAATAGATCATGTACATATGCATGTCGATATGGGGCCCATGTCGGGTCTCGCAAAGATGATCCAAATGGTTCACTTTCTTAAAGCATTTATTTTATGAGTACCTGGAAAAAATCAACTCAAGTGGATACTTGTAAGGTGTCAATAATTCATGAGACGAAGCAATGTGATTTGCCTTGTGAATTCTGAAAAAACTATGGAAGATATTCGATTTAACTAGTTTTTAAGAACCCACAAATTCTTTGTATAAATCTGAACAATTAGGATTATTTTTGCGGGACCCAAGGCAAGCCGACCAAAGATAACTGTGCATGATGGTGCATGCTCAGTTTGGGTTATGGATTTGGGATTTGAGTGTAGAGAGAAAGGAGAGTAATAATTAGAAATGGAGAGTAATGATTGGAGAAAAATATAGAGATAAATGGGAACAAAAATTAAAAAATAAGAGTAATAACTAATGATTGGAGTAAAATATAAATAATAATTTAAAATTTAACAAGGCGGATGTGTTCTGGTTTTTTTTTTTTTTTTTTTTGTCGTCATTCGTTAATCGTAATCTACACTGTTCTGGGGGACTTGGGGAGGGGATGTGTGCTTACGGGAATCGAACACTGTCCATATGCATGCGAGTATAAAGGAAACACCAACTGTATTCTACCCCACTTGCGGATGTGTTCTTGAAAATGTGTGCAAACAGACTTTCTCGAACGAATACCCATCAGCATTTTGGTTAAAATCCTTCTCTTTCTCTCTCTCTCTCTCTCTCTCTTTAACACTTTTCCACACCTATCAACCTCTCCTTCCGTGTACAATGGGACACTACAATTCATTTCTGGCCGAGTTTTCCGTTAAATTTTATGGAATTTTCCATAAAATCAAGCACTTGATAAAATCACTCTCTTTCCCATTAGATAAAATCCAAGTGTGATTAAATCACCACCCAATGCATCATTTACCATTTTTTCATTTCTTTTCTTTAAGGGGCCCCACCATATATGAGTAATGATTGTACTTTCTTTTTGGGGCCAGGAGCAAATCCGTAAATTCAAATTATGTCCTTCCCTAATCTACACTGAATTCATTTTAGCAAATATCTTATTTTATCAAATGAGTTGAATGAATGATAAAATCAAGTGATTTTATCTTTTAAAAAACCCACCCTCAATACGCTACGCCTTCATTGACCACTTCCAAGTCGTCGGAGTCAACAGCCATATCATTTCCAGTCTCCTCTCTCCTCCAGTTATTTCTTCACCCTCTCCCAATCTCAGCTTTCATCCAAATTGAAATCCCCAAAAGCAAAACCTGCCCAGGTGCTCAACAATGGATAATCTGCCTCATAAAATTTCGAGGAAGGCTCTGTTTGTTTACACAATTTGCTTTCTCACCCTCTTCCCAATAATCAAAGCTTACTCTACTTTTTCGTTCATAGACTGCCCAAACCCATCCCTTTCCACAACCCCCACCTACGCCCCGAACAGCGCCTACGAAACAAACCTCAACACCCTCTTATCCGTTCTCTCCTCCAACTCCAACGCTTCCAACGGCTTTTACAACTTTACTGCCGGCAGCAGCCCTCCAGACATCGCCTACGGCCTCTTCCTCTGCCGCGGCGATCTCTCCGCTGCCGCCTGTCAAGAGTGTGTTGTTTCCGCTTCAAGAACTGTAGTCGAACGGTGCCCCAGGTCGAAACGGGTCACGATCTTTTACGACCCGTACTGTATGGTCAGGTACTCCGACCAATCCATCTTCTCCTCTCCGGACGTAGGATTCTCGAGAATTTTGCTCAATCCGCAGAACGTAGCCAATGTTATCCTTTTTAAGGAAGTTTTGGGCCAGGTATTATGATTTCTTTCATCAATTCCGTATTTTTCTTCTATTCCATCCGCTTTTTTTTGCCTATGGGAAACCCCAATCAACTGAACGCTAAATCTGTTCGTAGTTTTGATTTGTACATAGTCAAGGTTTTGGAAGGGGGAGATTATTTGGGTGACTACAGAGTACTCCCCTCCATCCCTCTTTTAACGGTGTTACTCCTCCGTTCCCAAATTTTAGTCACAGTTCTATTCTAACTGGAAAAAAAAACTATTTGTAACTTTGAATCGATAATGAATTCTATATTCAATATGGATCTTGTTTGATAGATTTCAATTAGTTTTATAAGACAATGTTTTTAAAATCACGTAAAACAATGTAAATTACGAGATATAATCAATTGAAAAATGACACGAACTTCCAAAAAGGACCAAAATTTGGGGACAGAGGGAGTACTTCGTAAATCAAAATTATTAAAGAAATAGTATTTTTATTACTACTATCACATTAATTTTTAACCCACATTATAAATTATCCTTTATTTTTATTCATTAATTCTTTATCTACAAAATGACAAAACAATAATTGTACAAATTTTTATCCCTTCACTTTTCAAAATGTACATTTATTAAGGGACAACATAAAATATAAAACTCAACAATTAAAAAGGGATGGATAAAGTATTTATTAATTTGCAAATTTTGTTGACATTGGTTTACGTCTAAGACCATGTGCAGCAGCCACGGTATATGAGGATTTGAGGTAAAATGGAGAAGAAAATAGGGAAAAGTGGACTGCAGCAGATTGTGTAAAACACTGTTTACCATACATGTTTGCACAGTACTACTCTAAATATACCGTGACCTTGTTCACCCTCCATCCCAATATTTTATTTTTTCTCTCTCTCTCTCCCTCTAGCCAGTGAAGGTTTGATCGCCGGCAACGACGGCGATGGTGACTCTCTAATCAAGATCGACGGAGACGAAGACGAAGATCGACGGAGATCGGAGGCTCTCTAATCCAGAGCTTTTGATCGACAGTGATGGAGCTTTCGATCGACGGTGATGACGAAGAGGTAACGATCTAGCGACGATCGACGATCGATGGTGATGGAAGAGGTGATGACGATACAGCGAAGGAAGAGGTGATGAGCGGCGATCTTCGTATATATATATATATATATATGTATGAGGAGTTATCTAGTCCGGGAGTCCCGGATCCGGGACTCCACCTTCCCAATATTTTTTTGATGATCCGAACCGTCCAATGTGTTTAAAACGTGTTTTCAAAGGTCCACGCAAGAAATTATCGAAAACAAATACCGGGAAGGGCTTGATCCAAGCAGTTTTTCGGATCAAGCCCTTCCCGGTATTGTTTTCCAATGATTTCTCGCGGGGACCTTGGAAAACACGTTTTAAAAAACATTGGACGGTTTGGATCATGCAAAAACATGTTTTAAACCCTTAAAAACACCCAAAACCCTTCGGTCCGGGATCCTTGACAGGATAATTGGTGTATATATATATATATATATATATATATATACCACTGATATTTTAAAAAAATGGAAAAAATAATATTATAATAGAAGATAGGTAAAATGGGTAGTATTGTTGGAGTGTTGAGAGTGACAGGGTAGCTATATACACTGTACACCAGGTTTTTTGGCCAAATTTTTACACTAGCTGTTATTCTTGCTCTAAGTAGTCTATTAGATTTGGGAGACGGTGGTGGTACTATTTTGACAGATGAAAAGATGGGATATTGCGCGCGGGGTAGTGGTGGGAAGTAATAATCAGAGCATTCCATTCATCCACATTTTATTTTGTACCATTACGGCCCGTTTGGATGGCGTATTAGTCTTGGAGGGATAAATTGTAAGGAGGATAAAATGATAGGGAGATTAAATAAGAAGGGTGGACCCACATTGATGTAACAGTTAAGAAAATGAATTAAATAGTCCATGGTTTGGATGAATGATAGAAAAGGGGGATAAGGAGGGTGGAGGATGTAAAATCATGTCAAAAGACTTTCTTGCCCTTTGCATATATTAGATTTTGTATTTATATAATTATATAGATAATAAAATTAATTGTTTTGTTATATTTGTCAAATATTATGTTATAATGGAGTAGTTATTCATTTTAATATTCTTTTATAGTATAAATTAAGAATATTAAATATTAAAATCTATTTTTTTTTTTTGTCTCGAATAGTTGTCACATTGTAAACCCACCGATTAGACTATAGCTTAAATCTATATGATTTCAAAAGCCAGAATAATTTGTTATACATAACAACAATTAAACTTTATATTTTGATCCGAAGAATATTGCAAAGCAAAATACTCCTTCCGTTTACGCAAATGATAGCTTAAACCTAGCGATCCTTCTCAAGAACATAGTTAAAGTTTTTCTACAAGCTAATTACTTTATATCAATGAGGTCTATTAAAGTATGCAAAAATGTGAAGAATTTTTTTGGTTATGTTAGATTTCTTGGAGGGTTCCAACCTAGAACTAATTGGTTATAGGTGGAGTAACCTCTTGATTATATTAACTACGCCTGGGTGACGTAGGTGAGCAATGTGGGACAAGTCTTAACACTTCCCCTTACAGGCAGCCCAGACTCTCCCACGCGAGGTGAGACCACCCAAAACCTAACTCTGATACCATGTTAGATTTCTTAGAGGGTTCTAACCTAAAACCAATTGCTCGAGTCACTTCCTGGTCGGTCACCTCCATATGCATCCGGGCTGTACGTGAGGGGGTATTAAAACTTGTCCCACATTGGTCACCTAAGCCACCAAAGCTTGGTTAATATAATCTAGAGGTACTCCACGGCTCCACCTATAATCAATTGGTTTTAGGTTGGAACCCTCCAAGAAATCTCACGGGATAAAAGTACCTTATTTTTAAGTTCTCTTTTTGCAGACCAAACAATCTTTTTGGACGGTGAGAGTCATATTCATTTTCAAATTATGTGGCATTAATTTTTTTGATAAATAACCGAAGATACTTCTAAAATAAATCTAAAACCTGACTAATCCATAAAAATGAGGCACTTCGGATTGGCATTCAGGGAACATATTCTAGGTGAGGGCAAAATGGGGATATAGATAAAGAAACACTACTGACCTCAGAAATAACCGTTCATCATGCAAGGGCAACCAACGGATGGGTGAAGTTGGTGTAAGAAAAGGAATTACAAGGGAGGTCAGTGTAACATCAGAAAAAGCAGGGGCTGTTAGGGCATCTCCAGTAATGCTAGTAGCGTAAGAATTAGTGTAAGAGTTACACACTTAGCTACACCTTTTTCATTTTTTGTGTCTCAGTAGTGTAAATAGGTTGGAGTTAAATAGTGACAGAGGAGTGAAAATAATAAGTCAGTGTATAACTGTATTTGTACAGCTATTGTCACAAGGGGAGGAGAGAGAAAGAGAGAGAGGGGTGAGGAGAGAGAAAAAGTGGTCAGGTGTGGCTGGTGTGAGGAGAGGGAAACAGGTGTTGTGCGTGTGAGAGGAGAGAGGTAGAGACAAGGTGGAGAGAGAGAAAAAAAAGGACAGTTGGGCCCACCTATATCTACATTATATGTATTTAGTTGTTTACTGTTTTACATTTTAACACCACCCTAACAACACTATTGCAACACTTCTTAGCTTAACAACACATTTTGTCATAATAACACAAAAATGGGACCCATTTTTTACACTTTTGTGTCATATAACTTCACATTTTTAACTCCACGACTATGGATGCCCTTAGTATTGTTGTAGATACCTCAGGTGGGAGGACAGTGTAATTCACCGAATAATTTAATAGAGTTGGATTTCGAAATTGTTATGGGGTGGGTGGGTTTTGCCATATCCCGACCCTAACCCAAACATACTACTCCCTCCGTCCCTATTTTATGGTCCCTTTTGGGGATTCCAACTAAATAAGGAAACACAATCATTGCACTTTTCAAAATCTACTTTTCTCATTTTACCCTTCAATCATTACATTTTCTTACTTTTGTAGTAGTACTAATTTCAAAAGAAGGGGTAAAAGAGAGAATTTATTACCTATTGCCCATTTAGTTTTGAAATGGGACAATTTTTTTGGGACAGCAAAAAGTGCAAACTGGGACGATAAAATGGGGGAGGAGGGAGTACCCAGCCCCACCCTGACCCCCACCGGGTAATTTATGGATGCCCCCTTCCCCACCCCGCTTGGGGATTGAGTTTACCCGCCCCATAAAAAATGAGAAAAATTTCAAACTAAAAGCAAGAGAGAGAGAGAGAGAGAGAGAGAGAGAGAGAGGAGACGAACAGGTTTTAAGGGAAATGGGAAAAGAATCTGGAAAAATGTGTAAAGGTTGATGGCAAACAGCTAGGCTTTTACTACTGTACTTTTTAGAGTAAATGCAAGTAGGGGTCCGGTTTACTTTCTTTACTTCTTTCTTTTCTTTTTTTTGTTTTACTATTTTATTTCCTTTATTGCATTCAATATTGAATCTTGAATCTAAATCCCCAAAAAAAAATCTAATAATTTTTTTTTATAAAAAAACTATTAAAAAATAACCTTGGATATTTGATATATATATATATATATATATATACATAGCAGTACCGCTAAATCCGAAACGGTACCGGTATCAGCCCAGTACCAGTACCATACCATACCAGTAAGAAAATCGATATCCTGTCCGGTACAAGATTCAGAACCTTGGTTACAATTTATAATGTGGATAGTGGTGGTACATTTTTTTATAGGAAACAACTTGGTCTGTAAGATTGTTGGGATGGGCATAATTCAAGTCAGAATGCACGATGATATTGTGAGGACATTGTCTGATATTCAACATGTTCTAGATCGGAAGCAAAACCTAATTTCCTTTGGACATTTCCAATGGTTGGAAGTTTACAATTGAAGGTGAAGTTAAAAAGGTTTCTAAAGGTCTGTTAGTTTTGACGAAAGGGAAACGTTTGGGCAACCTCTATGTACCGGAGGATATTACAATTTTCAGTGTTGCAGAGGGGGTCTAATCTTCAAAGTTTTAAAATTAGATTGGGCTCAATTACGGCATATACGGTTATGGTATATGAGTGAGAGGGGGAAGACAGCATTGAGCATGTAATGCTTGCCTTGTGGCAAGAAGACGGGGAAGCTAGACTTTTGTGAGCATTGTGTTTATAGCAAGCAATGGTCAAGTTCATTAGAATAGTTCGTCATACTAAAGGTATGGTTGATTGTAGATACCCCCGCTCGAGCTCGCTCTTGATGAGGGCGTTCACTACACAGGATGGCCAATTAGCGTTGAGGTGACCGTTGCAGCACACCTTAGGAATTAGAGTTGCCACTTGGTTTAGGCTAAACCAAGAACAAACCTTGCCAGAGATTCAAGTTGTGGGTTCGGAAAACAAGGGTACGGTGAGGAGAAGGTGTTAGGCACCCCTCTTCGCCTAGCCACGAAGGCTAGTCTGTTAGTCTATACTCGTTTGACATAAAATTGTTTTAACAATTTAAAAGATCTCGCATCTAATTGATTTTTAAGCGGTTAGACAGATATGGTGATAGAAAATAAACCACACAAGGATTGGGTATTGGGAACACGCAACAAAATAAAATATACAACAGAAATCAGAAACTATACCGGCAAACTAATCTGTCGGCTGGGCGATGGATTTGACAGCCAGCAGATCACGCCATTCTATATACCGGCGGCACATCAGTGTGTCAGCCAATGTTCTTCCCAACGCCAGAAAAGTTTGAAAAACGAAGAGCTAAATGGGTAAAATTGAACTACGAATTGAACGGAGATTGAAGAAACAACCGATTAGAAGGTGTTGTATCCGTAATTCACTCCCTCATAGGTTGATATGCTTGGATTTGCTTGCCTTGATGCTGAACTCATGGAACCCTAAACCCTAAGTTCGAATTTGCTTCCTTTGATGTTGAACTCACGGAACCTTAAACCCTAAGATCAAATTTGGGGTTTTTTTACTCTGGTGTTTCACTCAATGTGGTGTTAGGGCTTTTGAAGTTTGTGGTTGTGGGAGTATTTGCTCAGAGTTTCGAAGTGTGAAGCTATCGAATTGTGTGTTAATTCTTGGGATTGAAGGGTCCTTTATATAGGCTAGCTAGGGGGGTGTCCCGATTCAATTTGAATATGAATCGGG
Source organism: Gaultheria prostrata (assembly GCA_036023075.1). NCBI lineage: Eukaryota > Viridiplantae > Streptophyta > Magnoliopsida > Ericales > Ericaceae > Gaultheria > Gaultheria prostrata. The sequence goes on from JAXBDA010007785.1 coordinate 8,924, forward strand.
AGAGGTTTGATAGCAAGTCAACTCTATATAAAAAAATCCCGATCTTGCTTACAACGTTAAACGAAGTAATCCGGTTGGGGAAGATGAGTAAGAGTTCTTGTCGGGCTCTTACTGGAAAGCTTCTTGAAGAAGTGGATTTGTCGGTGGTGAAAAGATGTACCGGCCGGTTGATGCATTTAACTGGAGGGTTTTTCGTTTGTAATAGAAGAAGACTAGGTTTCTGGCGGCTGATAAATGGATTTACCGGTCGTTTAATGCAACTACCGACCGGTATTTTGGCTAGGTTTGAAAGGTTTATGGTTTAGGCTACCAAATCCTCACAAAGGTCTTAAAATTCACATGAGTCCACCCAAAGCATTCAGGTGTCATTTTCATCATTGGGAGCCCACTTGCAGCGATACTTAAAATATCTACCGAGCCAATTTATGGTGTCTACATTGATTTTTTTTTTATTTTGATCTTTGGGGTCCCAATGGAGTTACATCAAAGGGTGGTTCTCAGTATTTTATGATTGTAACCAATGACTATTCAAGGAAATTTTAGGTTTATTTGTTGAAACCCAAGAGCGAAGCTGTTGGAACATTCAAACAATTTAAAAGATTCTATGAGGAATTGTCGTGAGTCATCACACCGCAAGTAAAATACCTCAACAGACTGGAGTGGCTGAACCCATGAGGACTTTTCTTGAGAAGGCTCATTGTATATTATCTAATGCCGAAGAGTTATGGGTTGAAGTAGTGTCCCCTACTTGTTACTTGGTAATCAATCTACATCAACTACCATCAAGTGCAAGGTTCATAAAGAGGTATGGTCTTGGTCTCCGGTAGATTATTCCATAATTAGGGTGTTTGGTTTCTTGCTAATACTCTCATGTGGATAAGGGTAAGCTTGAGCCCAAACCCAAGAATTATATCTGCTTAGGCTATGGATCTTTCGTGAAGGGCTGCAGATTATGGCTTTCAGATAGGAAGTCATCGAAGTTCATTACCAATAGAGACGTGAGATTTGATGGGAACTCTATTATTAAGGGGAAAGCCCTAGTTGATGATCGGGTTAGTGATTAGAGTGCCTTGAAGCAAGTAGAGCTGGTTGTGTATCATGATGCACTGCAGGAGCAACCGTACAATATCGCTAAAAATAGTTGAGGGGGTGATTTGACCTCCTCAAAGATATGCTTATGCCGAGATGGTGGCCTATGCTTTATCATTTGCACATAAAGTCGAGTTTGAGGAGCCTTTTACTTGTCATGAGGTTGTTGCGGGTACTTAGTGCACAAAATGCGATGTTGCTATGCAATCTATGCAAGAAGAGATTGAGTCCCTTCAGAGGACTTGGTAAAACCGCCGAAAGGGAAAAGATAGTTGATTGCAAGTGGGTCTTAATGAAAAAGGCAAATATCCCAGGGGTGGAAGATGCAAGGTTTAAGGCTCATTAGTGGCGAAGGGCTATAGTCAGAAATTGGGTGTTGACTTCGACAAGGTATTTTCACCGCTTGTAAAGCATAATTCCATTCACGTTTTGCTGTGATGAAGGCATTGTGGCGGAGGAGTTTACTTGGTGAGCTTGGTCTTGAGCATGGCATGACTGTTGTGTTTGTGGCAGTCAAAGTGTTGTACATTTAACTATAAAGGTTGGCACAAGGGAAGCAAGTTGAGGTGAAAAAGGTTGGCTGAGCGGATAACGCAATATCTATGATGACTAAACCTATTCCGGTAGTCAAGTTCAAGCGTTGTTTGGACTGTATTGGTGTTCGCAGTTGTTGATGGCCCCTGCGGGGTCTTTTAAAAGAATGACGGAACATAGATTGATCTATGTTGTTGAGTTATGGAACTCAAGGCAAGGTGGAGATTTGTTGAGTGTGCCTTGGAATGTGTGCATTCCATCCAAACGGGAGTCATGACCTTTTGGATGGGAATTGCTTATGCCGTAAAAGGAAGCTTACACTACTTTCTGTCCGGGTGGTCAGGAGCGCGTATATCTTATGAACTTCGGTTTTTACCTTAATTTTTACCTCACCTATAAAAGGGAACATAAGGAGATTCGACGGTTTTTTTCTTTGGGCTATTCCTTTAATATTGTGGCCTCTGTCAGAGTTAATGATATTGGTGGCTATTTGCAATTTCTTTGAGTCATAGTTAATCCTCGTCATCTTCGCCCGTAGGTTACATTCTTGCTTTGTACTTGAGGAGAACTACATAAGTCTTCGTATTGTTGTGTGGTTTGCTTTGATTGATTGTTTTTCAATCTAGTATTTCTCGTCACAGCACGTTAACTAACTATTAGTATGAATTTCACACTTGAAAAGGTGATGGACAATATTGTCGCTCGGGCTTCAAGTGATGACTTGGATAAAAAATTTGCGACTGCAGATGCCAACTACTCGCCGCTTCAACATTTGCATGGACTTGCTCAATGCACTCCAGATTTGTCTGCTTCTGATTGCAGTAACTGCCTTCGGAATGGTATCTCAACTTTTTCGAGATGCTGTCATGCAAGTCAAGGAGCGAGAGTTCTATTTCCAAGCTGTTATGTCCGTTATGAGATGTACCCGTTTTACAATGCCAGCGTCGGAGCCGCTCCGCCACCACCTTCGCCACTCCTCCATCCTCCCCCTCCTCCTCTTGCTACTCCAAGCAGCCCTGGTAAAGCTTTCTTTTGTAGAGCATGAATTTGGAATATTGAAGTTCTTATAATTGTACGTTCAGTAACCTTAGCAATTATATGTTAGTCATTTCGTTCTATATTCTAAATATTGTTCACCTCGAAATGTCAAAAGCAAAAAATTTGAACTTCCTAAATCTATCGGTAATAACCACATTTAAAAGTGTTGGCTAATTAAGCAATAATGCTACCAATTTGAGTTAGAATTACGCGAAGTCGCGGACTGCAAGTTGAACTCCCACGAATAAGGAAAGAAAGAAAGCGTATATCATTTATAGTTTAAAAAATGTGAGCGATCAGTTCGGCTTGTTAAAACTTAATTTAAGATCAATTCGTTACCTTACAAACAAGGTCTGGACACATTTTCCAAACTCATTACATTTCTGACCGAAGCTTAACTTAATGAATGCTCAAAATCCACATCAGCTTAATTAATACTTGTTTTAGCTCTGCAGCATATTAAGCACTACCGTTTGTCTATGAAAATTGTCGACGAAATAATTTTTCTAATGCAGGAAATGGGAGAACGTCATTGCAAGTAATCATTGGCATTGTAGTTCCGATTGGAGTCGCTTTTATGCTTTTCATAGCAGTCTTCTGTTTCCTAACTAGGAGGGCAACGAAGAAGTATAGTTTGCTAAAAGACGACAATGGTAAGAACATGGAAAAATCCAACTGAAGAAACTTCTTCTGGCCAGATTATACTACAGAAAGAGAGATGAGAAGGATATCCAGAAAACAACTTCTCGTCTTTTCTTGTTTTGACCAGTTATTCTACTCATAACTTTTGATTTTTTTAGTAGGGGATGACATTCCAATAGTGCAGTCCTTGCAATATGATTTGGGTACAATTCAAGCTGCCACAAACAACTTTTCAGACGATAACAAAATTGGCGAAGGTGGTTTTGGTTCAGTCTACAAGGTACCATTTTTCGTGTCTGAAATCACTAAGAAATTTTCAGAAGTTGTCTTATTTGCGTCTAGAAGTTCAAAGGGACGTTTTGTATTCTCAGGGTTTACTTCCAAATGGACAAGAGGTAGCTGTGAAGAGGCTATCTCGAACCTCGGGACAAGGTGCACTCGAATTCAAGAATGAGGTGGTATTGGTAGCCAAGCTTCAGCATAGAAGCTTAGTGAAGCTACTGGGATTTTGTTTGCAAGGAGAAGAAAAGATTCTCATTTATGAGTTTGTGCCAAACAAAAGCCTGGACTACTTTTTATTTGGTTTGGCAATCTAAATCTCTCTTTGTTACTATTGCTTGTTAGTTTTTTTTTTTTTTTTTTCTCTCTATGAATGTTCAATTCGGAACCCAATAAGGAATTACTTGTCAAACTCAGTACCATAGCTGAATGATACATGTAAATCGTACGTTGAGGAGCATTTCACATGCAAACTAAGAGATCAAACCACGTTGATGTGTTTTGCTTGTATCTCAATTTCCTAAAATGGAATAGCAATCATCGTGTTTTCCCTATGTCTAGTTCCCAATTTCTAACTTGAGTGGATCCATCAATGCACAGACCCACAAGAGCAAGCGAAGTTGGATTGGTCAAGACGTTACAAGATTATAGGCGGGGTAGCACGTGGAATGTTATACCTTCATGAAGATTCACAGCTTAGAATTATACACCGTGATCTCAAAGCTAGCAATATCTTGTTGGATGGTGACATGAATGCGAAAGTTTCAGATTTTGGCATGGCTAGGATCTTTGGAGTTGATCAAACTCTAGGAAAGACAAGTCGAGTTGTTGGAACCTTGTAAGTAGTGTCTTGCATCCCATATCTTCATGGTTCGATAATTTGCATGAACGGGCACTGACTTTATACAATCTCAACTGATGCATCTCTGTGATTCATAAAATCCGACCCTTGGGGTAAACAGAAAGACGTGCTGTTATGCCTAGCTTCTTAATCTATGGACTTCTTTATCATAGTTGTTTTTTATCTTATTCTTTGTGATTTATCTAATTATAGTTTCATCAATTCTTGACAAATTTCAAAATTGTAAGGAATTTTTTTGTAAATCACAGAAATAGGGGAGTCCTACATCAGATCGCTAACTTCTTGAATTATAATTTTGGTGCATGCCTTATGTCCTCAATTGTGTCATGCCTTGTTTTTTCCTAAAACGGCACGTTTCTTTTTTATTTCTATTCGAGCTTAACTGATAATGGTGGCTTCCAGTGGTTATATGTCTCCAGAATATGCAATGCATGGACAATTTTCTGCGAAGTCCGACGTGTATAGCTTCGGCATCTTAGTTTTGGAGATCATTTCCGGCAAGAAGAACAACAAATTTTACCCATCAGAAGGTGCTACGGACCTTCCAAGCTATGTAAGCTTTTTGGCCATACATTCAAATTGCTAGTCCGTCCGTTTATCCTGTATTGCTAATCTTCAATATTCTAATTTATGGATATTCAAAAGTATACATCCATGTTGAAAATTCTTAAAATTATCCCTTATATGTAGCTGTGGAATCACTAATTCTTTAGTGACCATGTTTGGGTACCATGTGATGTGTCGCCACTGTATTAGTAAATGCGCCCCATTTGTCTTTTATCGGAGCACATTCTACCAATGCAATGGTGACACATCACATGGTACCTAAAATGTGGTACCGAGACGTTATCACCGTAGCATTGCTCATTTCAGAAACTAAAACGAAGGATTAACACTACAAATATGCCTTCTAATACGGATGAAATTTTATTCATTACACGTCCTTTCCAAAATGTTAAAACTCCATAAAGAGACCATTAGACATAACAAAGGGAGCATGATACTTCGTAATGCCAAGATCATCATATCCACACTGATTTGCTGCAGGCTTGGAAACTCTGGAGGGAAGGAACGCCCTTGGATTTGATGGATCCAAGTCTTGAAGGTTCCTATTCCAAAACTGAAGCCACCAGATGCATACATATCGCCTTGTTGTGTGTCCAAGATGATCCAGATGCCAGGCCTTCCATGGCAAAGGTAGTTCTGAAGCTCAGTAGCAATTCCGCCGCGTTGTCACTTCCTGAACAACCTGGCTTCTTACGACGGAGCAAGACAGGGTCGAATATTCTCAAAGAACTAGAGTTGGATCAGTCCATGAGCAAGTCAACACATTGGTCCATGAATGAAGCGTCAATTGTTGAACTAGACCCCAGATGATGTGACAAAGTAGCCAGCATCAAAATTCAGGGTTGTTTTTCCATTGGTGAGATGAGTAACTTAGCGAATATACGCGAAGGATTTATCGAAATGTTTGAGAGATTTCAAAAAATTGCATTTTATACTGTAGCATAGAGAAAAAGTTTTATAGCATCAACACAAAATTAATACATCACTTCGATAAAGTATTAGTATCAGTTTTCACTGGCTTGTAGATGTAGGCACTTGTCTCTGTTATCTTTTCCCTCTTTAAAAGTTATTTTCCTAGGCTGGTGTTTTGAGTACAATAAGACACATCACAATTTGTTTTTTGAACAGGTATCGGGAAATTGAGCTTCCTCTGTTATATAAGTTGGCAGAATAGAATATAACCTAAAATGCACATGATAGTTGAGTACATTGCACGATTAACAATTCACGTAATTGAAAAAAAAAAAACGTACTCTCTCCGTCCCTTTTATAGTGTGTACATTTCTATTTTGGGTTGTCCCTTAATAAATGTATGTTTTGAAAAGTTAGTGGGTATATTTTCTATTTTGCCCTTAAAAGTAGATTATTTTAAGGGCAAAATGCAACGAAACTTCAACCCTATCGGACTATGATAGCTAGCCAATTAAGATTTCGGTGGTAATTAGTCCGGTAGGGCTGGGAATGGATGTGGGTGTAGCAAACCCGATCCAATTTGGACAAATCGGATACCAGGAATTCTACAATTGAATGAATTACTCAGAGTGGGTAGAAATTAGGGTAGGGGGCTCCTATATACTGGAGAGTTGTCGTTCTCATTTGAGGTGAGCGTCAAATAGCGTTCGATGATTATTGTGGGTTATGGAGTCTTTCTTCCTCTTTGAATTATCTCAAAGAGTTGAAATGAGGTATTAAACCCAGATAATGATTTCAAAAGTTGACGACTTTAATGTTTTTCGGGACAATAGTCTCATTTGATCATTGAACATGTCATGAAAGTTAGTTGAGTCTCGATGATACTAGGAAGAAATTCTGGATTCGAGAAACTTGCGCTTGCTAATCTAGGCAGTTACCTTGTCCAAGAAAATAAATAGGAGTACAAAATGGGATACTATCTCAGGGATGTATATATTCACAACGTTTTGTGAGAGAAATCCTCGCCCACAAGGAAACAAGGAAAAAAACATTCTGCTATGGCACAAGTGGCATATAAGAATTAGGCCCCGCTTGGCTGGAGGTAATAAGTTTTGACCCCCAAAAAGGGTGGGTCCCATCCCTTTCCCACCGCTTGGCAAACCCAAATCGCACCCCTCTAACTTTCACCCCCTCTTCTTTTTCACCGATTAGGGGCGCTATCCCTGATAACTTTTGGGCACCCCTGGGCTACCCAAAAATTATCCGGCTCAAGAGGGGTGCGATTTTGACGATCTTAACCCTCCTTATCCCCTTTACCAACCCCAACCTCCATCTCTACCCTAAAACATCCCACAAACAAATACAAAAAAAAAAAAAAAAATTATCAGAAAACATGCATATCAAGCACCAAGCACCATGCACTACATAAATAACTACACTTTGGGGGTGAGAAAATTTGTGAATTGCAACATTGACATGAATCTCATGCCCACTACATAAATCTGTTAAAAAAAATGTATACAAATACATAAATCCGTTTAAAAAAAATGATCCAAATACATAAATCCGTTTTAAAAAAAAAAGGAAACAAAGAAATTTGGTACCAGAGGAAGAAAACATAGGGTTGACTGAAAATCCAAGGTGCTCCGATGGTGGTTTTGTTCGGATGGATTTGAAGGTCTCGCCGAGTAGAACAACATTCCCTCCTGGCTCTTAGATCGAATCCCACATTGTACCC
>JAXBDA010007786.1:0-16584 GCA_036023075.1 Gaultheria prostrata
ACTCTTCCGCCTAGCGCTTCGCCTAAGCGCTCTTGCCTGGGGCCTTCGGCTAAGGCGCCTAAGGGCTCCGCCTGAGCCCTTTCGCCTAGCGCTCCGCCTGGACACTCTTCCGCCTAGCGCTTCGCCTAAGCGCTCTTGCCTGGGGCCTTCGGCTAAGGTGCCTAAGGGCTCCGCCTGAGCCCTTTCGCCTAGCGCTTCGCCTGAGCGCTCTTGCCTGGGGCCTTCGGCTAGGGCGCCTAAGGGCTCCGCCTGAGCCCTCTCGCCTAGCGCTCCGCCTGGACATTCTTCCGCCTGAGCGCTCTTGCCTAGCGCTCCGCCTGGCCCAAGGAGCTTGCCTAAGAAGAAGACCTGCACAGGTGACAACCGCGTTAGTGCCTAGCCCGGACGGTGGTGGTCCAGGAAGGCACTCCGACGGTCAAGTAAGCAACCGAAAGTGGTGATGTGACTAGAAATATAGAAAGGAACATATGTAGAGAGAGAAAGTGAGAGAGAGAGGCTAAGCATTGTGTAAAAACCCTCTCCTCTTCAGGTAGGGGAGTCTTCCTTTTATAGGCAAGGAGTTGTTTGGGCTCCAAGCTCTCCACGCGCCTCACGCGTCGTCGATTCCCTAGGCGCATCACAACTTTTGCAGCACGCCACCTGACATGCGCCTGACACACGCCACCTAACGTCACACCTGACATGTTAGGCACGCGTGATAGCGACCCTCAGAACCCACCAGTTCGGTAGAGTCAGCTCGGCTCGCCCAAGAGTGCTCGATTCGGCCAAGTGCTCGGCTCTACCTGGCCGATGAATCCGCCTAGCGGACGAGTCCCTCGGACGGATGAGGCCGCCTAGCGCCGAGTGGATGAGTCCGCCTAGCGCCTAGCGGACGAGTCCTTCAGACGGATGAGGCCGCCTAGCGCCGAATGGATGAGTCCGCCTAGCGGACGAGTCCTTCGGACGGATGAGGCCCCCTAGCGCCGAGCAGATGAGTCCGCCTAGCGCCTAGCGGACGAGTCCCTCGGACGGATGAGGCTGCCTAGCGGAGGAGTCCGCCTAGCGCTTAGCGGACGAGTCCCTCGGACGGATGAGGCCGCCTAGCGCCTAACGGATGAGCCCTCAAACGAATGAGGCCGCCTAGCGCCGAGCGGATGAGCCCCTCGGATGGATGAGGCCGCCTAGCGAAGGAGTCCGCCTAGCGCCTGAAGTTAGTATGGATGTTGGTCTGTTAGGCCTTTTGAGGAAAGCATAATTTGGGCCACTACAACTTGCTTAGATTGGCTAGACAAACAAATGGCTAGCTCGGTCGTGTACGTCTCGTTCGGGAGTTGGGTCAGTCCCATATATTGGTGAAGAAAAGATCAATAGTTTAGCATTGGCACTCGAGGCATGTAAATGCCCGTTTATTTGGGTACTAGGGCTTTCGTGGCGCGAAGGGTTACCGAAAGGGTACATAGAGAGAGTCTCCAAGATAGGGAAAGTGGTTTCATGGGCACCACAAGTGGAAGTGTTGAGACATGAGGCTGTGGGGTGTTATCTCACACATTGTGGGTGGAACTCAACCAATGAGGCTATACAATGCATGAAGCCCCTTGTGTGTTATCCAGCTGCTGGGGACCAGTTTGTGAATTGTGCATACATTGTGGAGATGTGGAGAATTGGGGTGAAGATTGGAGGGCTTGGAGTGAAAGATGTGGAAGAGGGTTTTAAGAAAGTTATGGAGGATGGAAAGACGAAAGAGAATTTGTTGAGATTGAAGGAGCGGATAATGGGAAAGGAGGCTAACTTAAGTTCCACTGCTTGTCTCACAACCTTTAGTCATGACCTAGAGAAGTCATGAAATGATGACATTGATAATTGTCTTATTTTTTCCTCTAAATTTGATGAACAAAATTTAGGTGTACGTCGTCCAGAATATGATGGTGAGTGGGAATTGGACGGTGGCGTGTTTGGGTGACGAGTGTAGGCTGAGACTCGTCGGGTTTTTGCGGTGCCGGAATGTTAGACAGTTTGAGTTTGGAATCTGATGGGGCCTGTTTTGTTTTTCTCCTCCTCTCCACCATCATCTGATTTTCCCCAATTTTAATTTATCACTGGTGGAATCTGATGGGACAGTGAAGTTGATTTTACTATAGTTATGGTGTTAAACTAATACACTGAAGAAAAAAATAGAATTGATCAATTGATAAATATAAGAGTCAGTGAGATCAGGCGACCCAACTTGACCTATTATAGCTCTCCCATTGAAATTTATTGAACTCTGAATGTGACTAGGGGTGCAAACGATCCAAGCTGCTCAAGGCTCGACTCATTAAGGGCTCTGATTGTTTAGTAATTGAACAAGCTTGAGGTTGAGGCTCGTGTAGATATACTAATATTTTCATTTGATTTGTTTGTAACAAAGAAATAGAATTTACAAATTGAAATTTTTTTTTTGCTTAATATGGCATCATATAACTTATCTTCTAATATGCTAATCTAAAAATTCTGATAATGTCGTCTTTCGCCGATGAAAAAAGATATGGCATCATAGTTGATCATACCATTGTTCTTTGTCTTTCTTTCTAGCCATACGCTTGAACTAATTCCATATTTTTTCCCTCTGAGTTTCATTAAATAAAGAAGAAGTTGAAACTAAAATCTTTTGAGGGGGTTTAAGTGTCGAGTTTATACTCGAGGGGTGCAACTCGGGAATGGATTATACTCCAAGGGGGAAGTTTATTATATATTTTTTCAGGTAAATTATGAGTTTATTATAATTTGTCGATGTCAATTTCCTTAATTAAGTACTATGAAAGAACGTAGGGATAAGAGTATTCCCAAAATTTCACATTTAGTTTTTTTTTTTTTTTTTCCTTGTTCATCTCCTGGCTTCCCTTATTCGTTTTTTTTTATCTTGCAATTACCGGAGTGCGCTTTCCAGATTCCAGCAAAGAAAAAAAGTACGCTTTTGGTTGTTTATTGTTGGGTCGTAGACAAGTACGTCACTTTTTACACTACTATAGTAACGTGTGCCGGTTAAAAAAGGCTTCGACTGAGTTTTGTTTTGCCGTAAAATGGATAAACCTATGGGTACAGACCCATAGGTACAGAAAATATACAGAGCACTTCGGGGGCCTATTTGTGGGTCTCATACGGAAGATCTGAATCGTTCATTGATCTTAAAATAATTTTTTGAGGGGCCTCGCGAAAAACCAGCTCGATCCGACGTTTGTAAATGAAACGGGAGGATTTTAGATCGACCACTTACAAACGTCGGATCGAGCTGGTTTCTCGCGAGGCCCCTCAAAAAATTATTTTAAGATCAATGAACAATTCGAATCTTCCGTGTGGGACCCACAAGTGGGCCCCCGAAGTGCTCTGTACATTTTCTGGACACAAAGATTCTGTGCATATAGCAAGATCCCCGTAAAATTATGAGAAGGCAAGTAACTTTGCGATGCTGTTGAAGTGACGCTCTATAAAAATAGTCTTGCTTGGTTTGAGTAATTTTTCCCCACTTGTATTGGTTTTTGTTTGACCATAATTCGAGAAAATGATTTTCACATTCCTTTATTGGTAATTGCACCTCCTTTTTTTTTTTATCATGTAGTGCTTTTTTATGTACTCCATAATTTTTCACTAAAAATGGAGTGTAATTATAAAAAAAAGTGTAAAAATCAATTCTTTTTCTTTTTGGTTATTCGTTTACTATTTTGAATTTTCCACCTCTTGGTCAATTTGAGAATAAAAAAGAAACGGATGGTAGAATAACGAAGACGCCGTTCTCTTCTGCACGAAAATCACAACCAACAAATCGAACTTAGCAACAATGTCACTCAATCTCCGGCAAAAGCTGACCGGTAAATCTCTCTCTCCACAACACAAAATCGATCTAGTAGTTTTCTTTCTTTTTTTTTTTTATCGCAAACTCGATCTAGTTTTCCTGGTATACTTTATACCCATATGGTTTGATGTGAGATGCACACAACTAGCGGATTTTCTGATATGGGTTTTCGATGTGGTTTCAGAATGCATAACACAAATGTTGAACGGCGAATGAAGAGGTGTACAAGATCTTGATCTTCGACAAGTTCTGCAAAGACATTCTCTCTCCTCTAATCAACGTCAAGGACCTCTATAATCCTGTCTGCGATGTCCCCGTCGTTAACTTCGTCCAACCCACTCACCCGAAGGTCCAATGCATCGCCGCCGATGCCTCACGATCCCTCTATGACTCCTTCCACCTCAACTTCTCGTCCTTGATCCCTCGCCCACTGCTCGAAGATCTGGCATCGTGCACTCTCAAGACGGGCTTGATTGATAGGCTTTCCATGGTACATGATCAGCACTTGGAGTTTGTAACCCTAGAGGATAATCTATTTCCGCTTGGTGTGCTTAAGGGGAAAGGAACTAAGTTGGATAAGCAGCGTTTCGCAATTATGTATATTATTTCTTCTGAAACCATGCCACAGTAACAAAGGACATTACCTTTTTAGCTTGACGTAGATTCCTCGCAGCCTCTTACCTTGAGGTACATTACTTTATTTCTTCTAAAATTTTGTGTTTTGGGGATGCCTTAGGCCCATGCCTCTTAGGCCTAGGGCTTGGGCCGGCCTTGGATTTTCCTAATCATCATCAAGCATTATAAACTTTCTTAGTAGGTGTAGCCTCTGTGGGGTTATGGTACGGCGCCGGGAATGTCGACCTTTACTTATGGACCGAAGTCCTCAACATCACCTGATCGAGCATTCTTTGCACTGGTGAGTTTGAAACGGGGTAGGTCAACTTGGAGCTCGGTGGCGACTCTCGCGACTTCGAGAAAATCCGCTGAAGGATCCCTTACAAATTTATAGCGCAGGTACTGGCCTTCAGGAACATCTCTGGGGTTTATCCATCTCAAGAACTCATGAGTTGCAACGACATCCCTGCCGTTCTTGAGATAACAAGTGGTCAATAACCTAAAACCCCTCATGTTTGTTTGCATGGCTCCCTCTCTGTCGTTGCAAGCACCTTCTAGTTGATCAATCTCCTCAAAACGTAGATTCCTCACAGCTTCTACCACCAGTAAATTGTTTTGCATAATATCAGGGTCCAAATTATTAGTACTTATGTTTTGAAGTTGAAGTTGGATTGCATGCACATTATCTTGACTTTGTTGAAGAAGAGGTCGAGCCACTTGCAACTGCCTTTGGAGGCCTTCATATTCGTTGACGGCAAGGGATATTTGTTGGAATGTCACCATCTCTCGCTCTATTTCTCTAATTCGTAAAAGTCTCTCTATCTCTTTCTTGAATCTCTCTTTCTCTCTCTCTTTCTCTTTCTTGAAAATCTCTCTCTCTCTGTTTCTTGAAATTGTGAGGCGGAAATTGGTTCATAAGGGTTGGGTACATATTGGTTTTAGATGTTAGAAAATTCTGTTTCTTTGTTTCGTAAAAGTCTCTCTCTCTCTCTCTTTGTTTCTTGAAAATCTCTCTCTATCTCTCTGTTTCTTGAAATTGAGTGAGGCGAAAATTAGTTCATAAGGGTTGGGTTCATAAGTGGTTCAGACGCTCATTGCTAGTAGGGTATTGCCGACGTGGTACCCCACCATGCATTCGGGCCATCCTTCAGTGTTTTGTACGGCCCAAATCTGTTGGGTTAAAAACACCCTCAGAAATTATAAAAATGCCACCCATAATTTTGGGTCGTCCAAAACACAAATGGACTGTTCGGATGCGCCGTAGGGTACCACGTCGACAATACCCTACCGGCACTGAACATCTGAACCAATTTGAACCCAACCCTTATGCACCAATTTCCGCCTCATTCAGTTTCAAGGAACATCACACATGCACAGGTGCGCGCGCACACACACACACACAAACACAAACACACACACACACACAGACTTTTACGGAATAGAGAAACATAATTTTTTAATGTTTGAACCAATTATGAACCCAACCCTTATAAACGCAATCCTTATGAACCAATTTCCACCTCACTCAATTTCAAGAAATAACGAGAGATTTTCAAGAGAGAGATAGAGAGAGGGAGAGAGAGAGAGAGAGAGATCTAAGAAAGAGAGAGACTTTCAAGAAATAGAGAAATAGAGCAAGAGATGGTGACATTCAAGTAAATATCCCTTGCTGTCAACGAATATGTAGGCATCCAATGGCAGTTGCGAGTGGCCCGACCTTTTCTTCAACAAAGCCAGGATAATGTGCATGCAATCCAGCTTTAACTTCAAAACATAGGTACTAATAATTTGGACCCTGATACTATGCAAAACAACTTACTTGTGGCAGAAGCTGCGAGGAATCTACGTCATGAGGAGATTGATCAATTGAAAGGTGCTTGCAACGACAGAAAGGGAGCCATACAAACAAACATGAGGGTTTTTATGTTCGTAACCACTTGTTATCTCAAGGACAGCAGGGATGTTGTTGCAATTCACAAGTTTCTGAGATGGATAAACCCCGGAGATGTTCCTAAAGGCCAGCACCTGCACTACAAATTTGTGAGGGGTCCTTCAACGAATTTTCTCGAAGTCGCGAGACTCGCCACCGAGCTCCAATTCGACCAATCCCCCTTTCAAACCCCCGGGAAAAGAATGCTCGATGAGGTGATGTTGAGGACTTCGGTCAGTAGAGGTCGACATTTCTAGCGCCGTACCATAGCCCCACACAGGCTGCACTTGCTGAGAAAGTTTATAATGTTTGATGATGATTAGGAAAACCAAGGGCCGGCCCAAGCCCTAGGCCTAAGAGGCTTAGGCCTATGACATTCCCAAAACACAAAATTTTAGGGGCACTCCCATAATTTTTGATATCAGGCTTGAGTAGGTTTTTTTTTTTACCCCATAGAAAAAATAAAAAAAGGCCCAATTTTTTTTTAAAAGAGTCAAGGCGGCTTCTTACATCATTATACACTTACTAGAGCGAACTTGGTTTTAAAAATTAGCCCAAGTAAGACCAAAGACATAATAAAAATGAGGCCAAACAAAATATTAACTGATTCCAGTCTCTCGGTAAATGGAACAACTCACTCCATCCCAACCAAAATAAAAATTTCAGATCTCCCATCTCTGCGAAAGAGATGCTCTCACCCAAGCTCTTTCTTCAATCAATGGTAGGTTCCAACAATTTGAAGTGTATGAGAAACATTTTGGTTTCTTGTTTGATTTGGAAAAGGCGAGTTCTACTGATGGACGTTTGAAAAATCAATGTACGAACCTTGAAGAAGTTTTAAAGCATGGAGGGGTTCCCGATATTGATGGGAGAGAATTGTTTGGGGAGTTGAAAGTCTTGAAAAAAGCATTGCCAATAGGAGTGAAGAAACCATTTGAAGTGCTCAATTTTATCAAACATATGAAGGATTCTTTTCCAAATTCATGGAATGCGTATATAGTGCTTTTGACCAATGTTTTCAAATCGGGATATTTATCGTATATCATTTTTTTCATTGTATAAATTGTATCGGGATACGTATTGTGTATCTTAAGATATTTTTGTTGGAATTGTAGGAGTTTCTAAAGTTTAGTTGAATAAGGTTTTGGAAAGTGGAGAAATACTTAAGACAATGGTGAGAAATGAGAGTATTTGTATGTAATGCACTTGAACTCAAATTTTTTTTTTGCTTGGTACATAATTGCTAGAATCCATCCCTATTTATACTACTCCATAGAAGGCTATAGTCTGAAAATATTTTCATACAAGATAAAAGTAAATTCTAGAACTACACATGTGACTAATTCTCACAAAAAAATCTAGATATTTCAGATTTCATAAGAATATGCTAGAACTTCTAGAAGCTAGATATTCTAGAGTTTCTATAAACTAGATATTATACACTTGATTATCAAAAAAATAAAATCTCTTTCAATAACATCTACATCTTTGGGCTTTATCAATTAGGCTTATTTCTTGTCCCAAAATATTAAATCTGGTTTATGCTTCAGCAATGTTAAACATACAGTAATTAATATACAATTAAAAAGTAGTTATATTTAATAACACCAACAAACTATGCCTACATTTTAAAAAAAAGTTTTAAATTAAGATACAAAATTTCAAGTTTTTCAATTGGGGTCTATCACACTAAGGCTTTGTGGGCGCTGCCACAACGAGCTCCCGACTTCGCCGGCTTTCAATTTTTGAAAATTTGAGGAGTCGCCACCTGGGTTTGAGGATAGTCACCCGAGAAATCGGTTTTTGAAAAAGTGTGACTTCTGTGCCATAAAAAGTATTGGCAACTGATCATTTTAAAAAGAATTTGGGTTCGGAGCCAGGTTACGAGAGGGGAAGGGTTTTATGGCACCCCTCTCGCCCGACACGAGGATCGGTCTCTATTTTAATGCTTGTGGGATTTTTACAAAATACTTGATTATGGAACTTTGTTCACTTATACAAGAAAATATCACGTAAAGACTTGAAATTGTAAACATGGATGAAAAATGAGCATTTATACAATGAAATTGTAAATATGCATGAATAAAAATATAAATATGCACTGAAATGAATATCTATATACTGAAATTGCAAATATGCATGGAGAGTGAATGTAAATATAATAAGAATGGAAAATATGCAGGAAAATAAACATCCATATGATGGAATGATAAATCTGTATAAGAAGTGAATATCCATATAATTTGTAAATGTGCATGGAACTTGGGCACCCAAGTTCCAGGAAACACAATTAGATGACTTTGACTGGAAAATGTATTTTCGATGGAGCATTCCCTTTTAAAACTATTTAATTAATTCAGACAGAGATGATTTAGGAGAGACTAATGAATAGGTAGAGATTAATTCACAAGGAGTGGAGGGTGCAAGCAAACACAGATCGATACGTAGGATTAATTCACAAGGACTGAAAAATATATTTTCGATGGGATATTCTCTTTTTTTTTTTTGAAATTATTTGATTAACTTTGACAGAGGTGATCTAAGAGGAGCTAATGAACAAATAGAGATTAAATCACAGGTCCTCACAAAATATGATTTTTGCTCCCAAAAATAATCTGAACATAACTTGAGCATCCCAATGGAAAGCACCCTAGTTCTAAGCAACCCATTTTTAGAGTTTGATCGAAAGATAGATTTTTTTATGGAATAGCTCCTTCTGGAATTGTTTGACTAAATTAGGCAGAAAATGATCCAAGTGAAATTAGTAGAGAAACAGAACTTAAACCATGAATTTTACCCAAAACAAGATTTTTGACCAAAAATGACCAGAATGGCCCATTTTTATGCTTTTGATTGAAAAATACATTTTTGATGAGATTTATTTAAATGAAATGGGCAATGCCGATCTAAACGTAATAAAGGAAGAAGAAAATAAGACTTAAACCTATAATTTAGTTGAAACACGAGTTTTGATAAAAGAAATGGTTGAAACAGAACTTGGGTGCCCAAGTATTTTCCAAATTGAAAATTTTCACTTCGTGATAATTTTGGTCCCCATTTTGCTACATCACCAATATGTATTACTAGGATGTATTTTAAGGGAATCCCTCAAAGAACCAGTTTAAAGGCTTGAAGCCTTACTTTTACGTTGGAAAAAGTTATTTGAAAAATGCTTCTCTTGGACTTGATTTTGTGAATGGATGAACTGTTGAAATCTTGGTAGGGACTGGGTTGGCCTGAAGGTTGATTGAACTCGGAAAAGAATGGCTTCTAATGAGGTTTAAACATCTTTTTTTGGGGGATTTTTTGAAGTAATTGAGGAGAATGAGAAGGAGTGATAATTCTGGAAGAGAGAAGGAGAAAGTATGCAGAGAGATTGGGTTCGTTCCTCTCCTTTCCTTGAATTTGGAGGGGTTTTTATAGGCTTAACAATGATCCAAAAAAATCCAAAAAGGGTAACCTAAAAACATTTCTCCAGAATATATGGAGGGATTCGAGGGCCAGACCAGAGAATATCATCATGCGATTCTCTTGCAATGGTCTGCAACTTCATAATTTGTGAAGGAACTTGGGTGCCCAAGTTCAACCAAGGTGTTCAAGTTGAGCTATTTTGGACTTGGTTTGGTAGTTTTGGGCTTGAAAAACCTCGAGAGCAGTTGTTCCAAATCATTTTCAAGGTACTGGTTCATATCATCATCGGGAAGGCCGTCGGGCCATGATATAAGAATTTCGTAGGTCAAAATTGGGGTGTCTACAGGCTTTCTACCTGCCTTAGTTATGGAAAGAAAGGAAGAGCTATTATATGATTTAGGCATTCGAAGTATGCTTCTTTCTTTTATTCAAGTCCTACATTAAGGTTGAATTTCTTTGAATATCGCCACAATTACATCGAATGGTTTAGATTAATGTGTTTGGGGTTCCACTTCTTAAAATAAGGTCCAAATTTTTTTCAAAAAGTAATCGTAGGATACGTACTCAGGATACGCGTATATATCGTAAGATACGCGAACGTATCATAGGATTTCTATGCGAAAATGATACGAGATGGGATACGTATCATTTTCCAAATGGGACGATTCGAATCGTAAAATATGTATCCTGTATCGTAGATTTTTAACAACTATGGTTTTGACTATATGGTTTACCGTTGCCACGGGAGAAAGAAGCTTTTCAAAGTTGAAATTGATCAAATCTGTTTTTGCGAAAAAAATTATTGAGAAAATCTTGACAAATGGTACATCAAGATTGGGGAAGAGGGGAGAGGACTCCAACCAAGGGTTGAAAGAATTAAAACACCTAATGGGACAAGCCCATAAACATCCAAGGGCCTGGCCCAGAACACTGAAGCCCAAAAACAACCAAAGGGCCAAGCCCATCACAACTAATGGCCTAAGCCCAAAATGGACACACCAAATAAAACAAAGAAAGCCCAGATAAAGGCCCACAACCAAATACAAACAACAAATCCTAACAATATTATATTCGCCGCCAACCACCACTCCACCAGACCACGCCACCACCAACCGATAACAACAGACTCATAACACACATGCCGTTAGGCCATCCAACTACATCCAACAATGCAGTCAGTGGTGCACCGACACTGCCGAAGAGAGAGAAGGAAGAGATCCAATGCCTAGCTATTAAGCCCAATTGGAAGCACTCAAGAGTGAATCAGTGGCAAACTAGAGGATCCAAATGAACATGATCGAGAGACGATAGCAGGGGATGAGAGGGAAAGATGGATGTGATTCATAGTACACCACCGTTGATCCACCAACCCAAGCAGAAGAAGGCCCACGCCTGCGCAAGCCATCACCCGCTCCACCAATACAAACCATGGGCATATCCATCGCTGCCAAGTAGCAACCCAACAACTGCATTAAGAAGCCGGAATAGTGAACCACCGTGAAAACGTGACCCCCAACATGCTCTACCTCTAAAAAGCAACTGCCGAGATCCGCCAATTTGAACCCCACAAACGATCGAGACATAGAGAACTGGGATCCTATCTGCTGCTGCCCAGCCATTCCACACAGCCGGAAAACCTGAAAAAGGAAAAACAAAAATAGAAGGAGATCGGAGGGAGGGGGGGGGGACCCGGTTCTCTGTGAGAGGGAGGCAGTAGCTTTCTAGTGAGAGAGGGAGCGTAAATTTCTTTTGGTTTTGAATTTGATCAAATCTTACCTTCAGCGATGTCACAAGAAAAGACTAAATGAGTAATCCATGTTATCGATTGAAAATGACTTGGTGGAAGAGGTGGATTATACAAATGTATTGATACTTTTACTTCTAGAAATGCAACACGAGTAATATTCAAATGATACTTGCTTTGCATAGTACAGCCTCAATACCGAGATTATACTTATAATGAAGTTGAAGTAAAAATCCATTTTCTTCTTTAGTTCACTATTAACAAAAGCGGAGCAAGAACGCATGTTCAAAAAATGACAGTGGGATATTGGCTTGTTTTTCCAGGTCAAGTTGTGCTTAAAGAAGAAAACCACCTCTTTCTCTCATTTCTCTTAATTAACATGAAAATAAAAAGTCCTTAATTTACGTAATTCTGCAGGTTTTCTCCATAGCAAAGTGAACGAACATACTTGCAACAAATAAATAAAGCTCTCGTCCATACAGTCAACTATCCGTTCAACATTTGGGCAATTACCTGGCATCTTTCGGAAAGGATCATGAGAAACCACTTTACTGAGGCTAGTGATTGATTGCAACTTGTTTCATTTCCTCTTTCTTTTTCTTTTTGAAGTTTCATGATTGCAAAAAATTTGTTCCTAGGATCATGACAGACTCTGGTAATAGCAATTAGCAACGTAAAAGCTACTACACATATGTTGTTGTTCTTTGAATTACTTCGTTGTCTTTTGGCAAGATTTTATCATTTGTACACTATTCACCCAAACTGGTTTACTTGATAAATAATAACATAGTCTGTGGTACGGTCCTCATTCAAACCAAAGGCACTTGATTGAGAAGTATTCTATCATTTTAGGCCAAATTGTCCCTTATCTTGTTCTCAACTTCCAAATCAATCCTAGGATTCATCCCCTAATTCTCAACTTCTCTCATAAATCCAGATCAAAAAAAGAAGAAAAGATGGAAATCTAATTAACTAAGCCAGGAGATTCTCTTGAAATTTGGTTTATTTCACAGATACTGGGAGTGGAGAAAGAGAAGGGGTGAGTTTGGAGGTCCCAAAATAAATGGGTTCCCCACCATCATTGCATGTTGTTGGCCGGCCCGTTTGAGCTTTCCGAGTAGAAACTTAATGCCCAAATATAACATCTGCCAAAGAAAACACCCAAACACTGAGCTTCATGAGCAAGTGGCAGAAATGAAATAAAAAAGAATGAGGGAAAAAAGCTCTTTTCGCATGGCAATCAAAGGTTGCAGGATCGAAATATGACTGGGTTCCCAACACCATTGCCTGTCGTTGGGCTATTTGGCCGTTAGAGCGTCTGATCGTAGAGGCTAATCCCAAAAAACCATCTGCCAAACCCTTAACCAAAAAACAAAATTACGGAACCCAAATTGAACTTTTCTAAATTCAACAGTATTCACCCGTTGCAGAATCACGGTGCCATCTTTTTATCTGCAATTCGTTTGACTTCGAAGTAATTTCGTAATCCTGAAATCACCAAAAGGAAATTGAGATTAGCTCCAAATGAAATGCTATCCAAGTAACTGCAACGTAATGGCTTGTAAATTCAAAGGAACATTTAAATGTCATCAGATAAACAAAAAATGACAGCCGTACCTTTTGCCTTTCATTTGGAGAGGCGACACGAACAGGAAGCATTTTTTGAGTAACTTTTTTTTTCCTCAACAGAAACACCTTATGCTCCAATTGATTGTATGAGCCTACAATCATTGCTGCAAAGAGAAACTCTCGGCATTAATGCAACACACCACAATTGGAAGATTGTTGTCACGCCAAAAAAAAAACAAAAAGACTCTTTGTACTATCCAATTGAGAACGAATTCAAAAAATGAAGATACTCAATTACAGTATATATGTAGACAACTTCTTTACCATAGACAAAATGGAGGAGTGATTTTTCTCAACAGTACTAAATGTAGCATGTCAAATACCAAGACGCCATGTGGTAGGCTAAGTTTTAAGCTTTCAATTAAGGAACCATAGCATCAACCGTCTGGCGCCACCAATTAGTAAAGGATAACCAACAGCGAAAAAAGTTACACAACCGTAACACAAGCATTACAAGAATAAAGGATTTAGAGACTCAAGTTTATTCCCCACGATTCTGATAACTCATGCACGTTTAACCAAGTGCACAGACAGAAATACCTGGCACCTTTCCTATATGAAACATGCATTTCAGCGAACACTTCGTTGGTGTTATTCGAAGACCCAAATTTCCAGCACATTTGATGGAGATTTCCTTTTTTCTGATTTCTCAAGGACAAAGTATTCATGCGTTAGTTAAAAGCAATGAGAGATTTTCAACTCCTGTACTGAAATAGAAGCCCCAGTCGACTACTTGGGTTCTCATCTAGCATTAACCCGACCTATAAAGCAAACAAAGAATCTCTAAAGTCGCTGTTGAGTTGATTTTTCATTACAGAATGGGAAGAGGAAGATTATGTTGGGATTTGAGTTTTATAAATTTAAATAAAAAGGTTTTTTAAGGGTTGTGTCTTTTCATATGCTTACATCAATTTTAAGAGACATGATCTTTCATAAAAAGTAAATTCTCTTCAAGTATTTTCAAAGGACATGACTTTTGCGAAGAGTCATTTGGAGTTCTATAAATATAGAATGGTTTTGATTATTTTGATATCTTGAATTCCCTTCTCTCTCTCACCGTTATATTTTCCTATATCCTCTTGGGAATTAAAGAAAGACTTGGCATCCCCGTCTTCCTCTGGGGAATTAAATATAGAATGCTTGTTTAATCTTGACATGTGTACCCATCATATATCTTTGCCTTTCTTTTCTCGAAATTTTAGAGGAGAGGAGGATTAACCGACAGTTCTTAAGTGTAACTTAGAGGAGAAGACGTGAACAATATGACACCGGTTGATATATGCAACGGCTATAAAATGGTTGCTAAGTGTAACTGCAACTTATCCCCCTTGTTCATTCATAACCTTTTAAAAGACAAAATTCAAATACTCGAAAGTTCGGAAGTCTATCATATTATCTTTAAATATACTATAGCAATATAGTTGGTGCCCTCAAAAGCCTCCAAACCTTAAATTCTAATTTTCTGGAGTTTTGATTTTTTTTTAAATTATCAAAAAATACGTGGAACAATTACACACAATCTACACCCCACTTCCGATTTCCTCTCATTCACACTTACGTCCCCAAAGCAGTTAATTAGCGTTGTACCCGTGCTATGCACGGGCGAGATCAACATGCATGCCTAATACATGTACATGGTATAATAGATAGAATGAAGGATCAAAATCATACATGCATAATATATCTAGAATAAGATAATGGTAGCATGTGAACATTAAACATAATTTATGGTATCCTTGTGGTAATATTAGTTAGTAAATAAACTGAGGCAAAAAACGTGACCAATAAATTTGAAAAGGGAATTCAAAGTATACGATAACAACTAAAGAAACAACTTTTGTTCCGACAATGACAAATTCTATAAAGGAGTTATGATGAAGGTTTAGAAAAACCTTACTGGACAATTCTCGAAGAAGGTTAACAAAAATTAAGGGAGTTTCTTAAAATTATTTTAAGGATCCCATATGTTCTTTTACCTTTTTATTTTTTTTTGCCTTTTTTTCCTAGGTAAAAAATATAAGTTTAAAAAGATGAAAAAAATACTACACAACAAAGGAGTCCATATGATCTTTTATCTTTTTTACACACTCTTCATCTTCTAATTTACAACAAAAACAAAAATGAATTAAAGAAACCGTATTTAATAGCTTGACATTTTCTTAGTTTTTTGTTCTACATTTTTTATGTCATGTTATACTCCAATCTCCATGTCTTGTCCCACATTTAGCAAGGCACTAATAACTTTACTGTGTCAAAAAAAAAAAAAAAAAAAAAAACCGATACCAAATCTCTCTTTCAAGGTTCATACAACTCATACCATCACACACATAGAAATATGAGGAGCAACACACACAAAAAAAAAGGCCAGAAGCATACCTTTTCTTGGATAATCGTATGGAATTTGAATTGGGCAATTTTTTTTCTGGAACAACAGGAACGGAACGTAATCCTACAAAATTAACCAAAAAGTTGAGTAAATTTTCAGAGAGAAAGACAAACAGAAATAAAGCATACCGTTTTTGGGTACTCGTGTGAACTCTGAATTGAGCGGGGTTTTTTCCGGAACAGGAACGTAATCCTGCATTATCAGTAATCAGCCATAAGTGGAGTTAAGTAAGAGAGATATCACAAATAGCCTAACAATCAAGCATCCAAAGTAAATAGTGCAATAATTTACAGAAAATGAAATGATAACATGGAGGAATAGAACGAAAAAAAAAAAAAACTACGAAATTAACATCCGCCTATATACTGATGTACAAACTACAAACATGCCAACCCACGAATGATGTTTGTAATTTCTTACCTTTGACTCGTCGTCGTGGTTGTAGGTATTTGGCAACACTGCTCTCGCGTCCTTTTGGCTTGATAACATCACCGTGGGTGCAAAGTTTTAGGTAGTGGAATAGCAGTTACTATGTTAAGAGTACCCAGGGTTTGCCACGTATTGGGTGCTCTGTCAAATTTTCCGGTTTTTTCCGTAATGTGAAAGCCTTTAATAAAGTGCCACATCATTATTTCATAAAAAAAAAAAACCAAGATATTCTTTATCCAGATTCTGTCATTGAAAATTTAAGGCCAATTTCCAGCCCAAGAACTGTCAAACAAGATGCTCTCGTAGACATTGTTTTAGCCCATGTTTTGATGATTTCACATTGAAGAGGAGGCCCCTGATGAACTATAAGAGAAGAGGAATAAACTTCAGAAAGCTTTGAAGCAACAAATATATAATCCAGTTGGAAGTGAATTTGTGGGAGCTAAAGGTGGCCAGTTGAGGAAAGTGCTCCAGATTGGGGCATCTGGTGGGATCTCATGACTCTTGTAGACACCCCGATTTTGAACCCAAAATACACACAAGCATTCCCGATGATGAAAAAGACCAATGCGGACTACCTCGAGGACCGGAATAAGGCTTGAACTTGACAAACCCTTCAAACATCCACCAAA
>JAXBDA010007787.1:0-16576 GCA_036023075.1 Gaultheria prostrata
CAATAAGGATTGAAGTAAATTTACATTTTGTTTGTGGCTGTCCTTTCCATTTGCATTAGATAGCTTTTCATTTATCGTATGGCAGTGGATAGATACAGATTGCTTTGGTCCCAGCATGAGCATATTGGCAAGTACGTGGACATCTTATGGCAGTGATCGATAACAAAGAGTTTTCTTTTTATAGTGTATAAGTTCTGGGAAAGGGGCGTACCGTACACCTCATTTACATACAATTTTGATACTTGTTACATATGTTCTTGGTCAAGTTAAAAATCGTTATGGATTCACTCACAATTCACATCACCATCCATGGTAACCTTGTTATGTATGGTTTGGTACTTGTTACGATCCGTTATGGGCTGTAAAAAAAATTCACTTTTCACGTTAATGTTCACGGAAATCTACCAAAACATACGTAATAATCACCAAAATTATATGTAACAAGTACGTATTAAAAATATACGTAATGGGGGTACGGTACGCCCCTGATCCAAGTTCTGTTTTGTATAGCAGTGACTCGTTTTACTATCATCTTGCTCTTGACTTCAAGAAACATGGCATTTCACAGAAGGCCGTGATCACAGCCCCAGCAATCTTACTTGTAAATTAGACTGCAGGTAACTACGTCTTTTGTTCTTTACCAATGAAAAAGAACAATGAAAAAGAACAGAAAAAAAAAAAAAACTATTTTTCTTTGGCACACTTGGATTGACTCAGTCAGGGTTTCTTTTGCAGAGTAATGAGTAGTAATCGTCATGATGAATTCAAGCCAGAAAATTTTCTCTTTGAAGAGAGAATAGAATCTACAGAATCTGGAAAGTGCAGGCTCACTGTTTCACGGGAAACTGCAAAAAAATATTTCTTTGTTGTTGATACAGAGGCTGGTGCTAATGAGCTGCTAATATTTTCTAATCGGATTGTCGTGGATTGGTGTATGATACTCTGGATTCCTGCAATTCCTGGGACTGATCGCTTGGTCATAAAGTTATGTTTATGGGAAGAGTTATTTTTCCATGCTAACAATTTGAAAGCCGGGGATTTAATTCGCTTCTACAAGCGAGTCCCACATTTGCATAGTAGGCATTTCCTTGTTGATTGTATAAAGTATCTCTTTGACAAGGAATTAACCGAAATTGATGCTGCAAGTACCCAACTCCATATTCCTGAATCAGAAGAAAGACATTTCCTTCCTGAGAAGACCGGTAACAGGGTACAGATAAAGGGGAAGCTCTGCTTTTCTGATGTTGAAAATGAGAGCTGGGAAATGAATCTCATCTTCAACGAAACAACTTCTACATTCCAGATTGCTGGCCAGTGGACTATGTTTGTTAATAAGCACCAGTTGAAAGCTAATGACAAGATATTCTTTTACGAAGCTAAGATGCCTTTGGATGGAAATCGCTTCTTAATTCGATTCGAGAAAAATAGTGACAGTGTGGGAGGAACTAATATTGAGGGATAATGCCACTGAAGGAAGCGGTAATGGAACTGTGAAGAGGATGAAGTTTATGCCACTGAAGGTAGCGTCATGAGATTAGGATAGGTTTCGTAATACGAAGAGATTATCAATACTCCTTTAATTTCAAATTCCTGTTTGAATTCGATAGTATTAGATCTTGGAATTGAATTATTAGTCTCAACCTCATGTTTGTTTGCAAATGTGAGGATGCGATTCAAAAACTAAATAGACAACTTTGTTTTATGGGTTTTGGATTCGGTCTCACTCTATGTATCTTTTTTTTTTGGATAAAAATGTACTCCATATATGTTTATTCCATAAGCTGTCTCCCTTTATTTGTAATGGCCCGAATTTTTGGTCCATTTTATTTTATTATTGTTTTCAAAGTAAGTTATATTTTGCAATAATTATTACGACTTAGTTTGTTTCTTAGATATGATTAACCTAGTTAAGTTTTGATGATTTATTTAAACTAAGTTTAAGGCCCTAATTATCTATGTTCCTAACCTTTTTACCCTAACAAAATCCTACTACATATACATTTAGATTTATACACACATGACATATATATAGGTACATATAAGCATATAAACATACACAATGCATATATTTGCACTCTACCAACTCCCTCTCTCTTCTCCCCACTCCTTCACCCACCAAAACCAACACCACACACCACCCCAAAGTCTGAAAATCAGACCTCCCTTCCCTCCTCTTTCTTCCATTACCCACTCCCATCACTCTCCCATCAATCTCTTACACCCCCATGTGGTTTACACCACCATTACACTTCACTCCATCCCATTCTTCTCTATAATACCACCACCCATTCTCCTTCCCCATGAACTGTGTGAGAAAGAGAGAGAGAGACCAGGAGAGAGAGCCTAGGAAAAGAAGAAAAAAAAGAAGGAAGAAGACACCCACCCCTTTTTCATTTTCGTCCATACCACGTACCTCTTTTTACAGCCACTTTACTCATCGTTACATTCGTTTTTAGGATTAGGTTTCTTCATGAAAGTTGTAGAGGACGTCGAGTACTTCGATTTCAATATAAGAATCACCCAAAACGGTTTAGAAATGACCCCTATATCCTTGCCCGAAATTCTGTTGGAATACGTTGTTTCTATTCCCAGACAGCTCTCTGCCCCTCTGTAAATCTTCATTTTTCTTCTTGTTACAATCATTTTTAAGTTTACATTTCTTCACCAACGTTGTAGAGGGTTTAAAGCTCTTGAATTTAGACTTGAGTTTTGAGTGAGTTATAGCCATCCAAAGTTCAGCAAAATTCTCGGATTTCCTTTTCCAGGCAGTTCAGCGACCCGATATAAATCACCATTTTTCTCATAGTTAGAGTTGATTTTAAGCCTATACCTCTTCATCGAAGTTGTAGAACATTCCGAGCACTTCGTTTTAGACATAAGAATCTTCCGAAACGGATGAGTTTCGGGTGGGATATCAGTACCCCAAGTCTCAGTTCAGTACTATAACTCTCGCCGTTAAATTATTCCACCACCGAGCTTTTCGTCCGGATCAAAGGTAGAAACCTCTTATACATTAACCCTAAGTATATTTAGTTACCTTAGACTTGATATTGGGGCTTGCAATGAGCCCGAACGAAACGAAACGAAACCAAAATGTGAAATGGGTCGAGAAACCCACCAAACCGATTATGGCCGTAAGGCCTAAAGATGGTTAAAGTGGATTTGTTTAACAAGTGATGATGTGTACGGTTATGTTGATTGGCTGATTATTCATGTCCATTATGATTTGTTTTGTTGTCATAATTAAAGTTAATAATATTGATGTTTGTTTTGATGTACTCTGTTGATTTAATTGATAAACTTGGAGTAAATTCCATTAGGTTGGTTATTGGATAAATTTTGTGATATGTGAATTATTTGAATGTTATTGATTGAGGTTTCATTTTATTCTCTATCGACTTGCTGTAAACTCGAGGTGGTGAATTATTGAATTGTTAGATTGGACAAATAGGTTCCCGGGTTCGACCTTACGTAATAGTTCACATAGACGATTTTAAGATAAAGGAAACCGAGAAGTAAGAAGAATGTGTGGTCAGCGGAGCCAAAGCCTGGTCAACCGAAAGGTTCCAATTATCGGGTCAGCGGAACCAAAGCCTCGCCAACCGAAAAGTCCACCAGGAAATTAAGTCGTGGTCAGCGGAGCCAAAGCCTGGTCAGCCGAAAGGTCCCAATTATCGGGTCAGCGGAACCAGAGCCTCGCCAGCCGAAAAGTCCACTAGGAATTGTGTTTATCAGTTCTGAATTGGAGGGACGTTCTAAGGTTTATAATCTATGAGAACGCTTAAGTTAAAATGAAGATAAGGAAACCAGACGTTTGTTACTTATATATGCACTCCGTGATATGAACTGTTGAAATATGAATTATTGATGATTTGTAATGTAAGGGTTAGTGGGTAGGAGTTAGCTACTGAGTGTCAAAACTCATGGTGCTGTGTGCCCTGGCGTTTCATGCCAGGTACCGAAGACGGAAGAGGAGGACATTGCAACAAGTATCAAGACCATGCAACCAATCAGGAAACTTATGGAGAGTGGGACCTTAACCTAGAATTGTAGAAGGCTCTTTAATCGCCTTACTTTTGTGTTGGACAAATGTAATTTAACTTTCCAACAAGTACTGTTACTTATTGTATCAGACTAAACTACTTTTCTATTTATGTTATTCCGCTGCTTATTAAGAAAAACTTTTATCAAATGAATCTTTTTAGATGTCTTGTTTTATTTAACGTGCCTGAGAATCGGGGCGTTACATTATTAGTCCAAATTAGTGTATTATACTCTGCTAGTCCTATTCTTGCTTTGTAGCCAAGCAATAAAAGGAGAGAGTAAAAAGAAAAAAAATAACATTATTAAAGATTTAAACCCCCAGCATCTTAATTTGCACCATTTTCAACTCGGGATTCTCCTCTGTTTTGCCATTGTTATTAAAAAGGTTAAGGTAGGAAAAAAAATACAACTAATACAGATTTTTTCCGTTTTAACCAAGGCTAGTTTCGCACTTCCGCTAGAGCAAGGTTTGGAATTGACTACCAATACCAAGTGTGACAGGGTATTATGAATACCCCTTAGAGCATCACCAATGAGATAATCAAAACATCTAAATAATCAAAGTTAATAGTGTTTGTCCGAAAATTGGCTCACATTGGCATAATCAAAGATAACAACCTTTTAGCCAATAACCAAATTTTGGTATTTGGATAATCAAAAGTAACAACATTTTCTCAATAACCAAAACTCAATAACCAAATTTTTGGGACCACACCCTATTTATAAATCTTTTTTGGTAGAATGAATTCAAAAGTAACAACATTCTCCCTCAATTTTTCAAATACTTACTTCAAAACTCAAATTTTTTGTACTTTCTCTAAAAAAATTTGAAATTATCAATAATAAAAAAATTTGAAAATATGTTCAAGATTGGTCTCATTTTAAAGGTATTTGAATACCTTTTAAATGGTACTAATATTATAAAGAGTATATCTACAAATGTTAAGTTGTGCCCATTTTATGAATAAAAATAGAGTGGGTAGTACTTTTTTTTTATTATGGACACAAAATACCATTGTGACACTCCACATTGTTAACTTTATAAATATCTTGTATGGATAATCAAAATCTGATGTGACAACTTTTGATTATCCAATTTTGATTATACCACTGGTGATGCTCTTATGGGCCAGCTTAATATTCCCTTGGGACTCATACCCAAAACTCTCTTTTGGTTACCAAACAAAATATTAGGAGCCCAATTGGAGTATTTTGACTATCAATACCAAGTGTGACAGGGTATTATGCAATGTAATTCTGCCACCTCAAGCCGTGGAACATAAGGGTGAGATTTCCCCGTTTGATAAAATCTTTGCGTTTAGCATTCTCATTTTGTTGAAAGCGGCCCTAATTTAAGTCGAATTGAAGAAAGAAAAAAAATCTTGTTGGGCTTTCAATAAAAAACAATGTGGAAAGCAGGGTAAAACGGGAAACGGGGTGGGTGTTGTGTACTTGGGTGCTATGCACCATGCTGTGCACCCCTCGGCCGTCCGATTGTGTTTTGGACGGAACGGATGTGTTTTGATTTTTTACCGATAAAAATAAATCAAAACTAAATTAAAATTGCCGAATGCATCCAGGTCGTCCAAAACATGATTGGATGGCCGAGGAGTGCATATATAGCACCTAGGTGCACAACACCCATCCCAGATCCGGTAAAATGAGGGGAGAGGTCGGCTAGGGCTAGGGATATAATAAAGGAGGCGAGCACTTTAGGGAAGTTACAGATGGGCATATAAATGGGGGATCATTCTCACGCATAAGGGTTACACACATAACAGAGTTGGTTTTCGGAGAAAAGAAAAGAAGAGCTACGGAGGGCCGTGAGCACTGCTGCCCTGCCATCCGACCATCCCTTTTCGATCACGGCTGGACAGCAGCAAATTGGAGCAATGACTTCTCTTTTGATGACCGGCTAAACTCTTTTCCTAAGGCGTAGATGAAGATAGTAATCCAAGTAACGTATAATTTCTTTTGTTAGATTCTACATTCGGATTCGGTTGTATGAATCAAAGGATTTAAGGTTTATGAAATTAGTTTTCCATATAATTGTGTGCTTGTTATTTGCGGTTTCAAATACTTTTCATAGAACAGTTTTAAGTGAATTTGTGGTAATTAACTGTGATAGACATATCGTGCTATCATATGATATGTGCCATAACGACGGATCGTACAAGTAAGACGATTACGATTCGTGCTAGGCGAAAATAATATATGCTGATTGATGATTCATCAATGTTTTTATGAGATATTGCGAGGGCCCGCGAACCCTAATAGTATCCAGTGAATTCAAATAAGCCATCCTTCAATTAAAAAATCTAGGTTACAAAGGTTCAAGCGCGTTCGAAACCCCATACTTTTTTCCCAAATCATTTTTTTTTTTACATTTAAGCGTTTTTAATTAGGGCTTTAATATTTTAGAAATTAAACAAATCTAATTAATTTAAAAATAATTTGAAATAGCTATCACATGCCATCCTTGTTTATGTTATTTTATATGTTTTGCAGATTGTAGATAACTAAAAAACACTTCAAAGTTTCAACACGATGGAAGAGACAATTGCATTAGCAAATAAGAGGGGGAGGATCTTTGAGCCTCTATCTGAAATCTCTCTAATTAAGGTGAGTCGGTTTATCTTAGCATTACATACCTT
Organism: Gaultheria prostrata; assembly: GCA_036023075.1. Taxonomy (NCBI): domain Eukaryota; kingdom Viridiplantae; phylum Streptophyta; class Magnoliopsida; order Ericales; family Ericaceae; genus Gaultheria; species Gaultheria prostrata. The sequence continues at coordinate 6,699 of JAXBDA010007787.1, forward strand.
GTCTGTTCAATTTACAAATTTTGGTTATACTATTTGAGCAATTTCAAATTGCTTGAAATCTTGTTCGATTTTAGGTTTGTGTTTAGAATATACGCATTATGTTGCACGTTAAAGCTTTAGGGCATCTATGTAAGTTTTGAACGTTTGAATTTGGTGTTGCTGACAAAGATCATTTTCTACTTCCATTTGTTTGAAATTGTCAGGGTGGAAAGACACAGAGTTGCACGGAGGAGGACCGAATTAGTAACTTACCAGATGAAGTTCTTGTTTCCATTGTGTCTCGTTTCACAGTTGAGCAACAAGCCAGAACCAGTGTGCTATCTCGTCGATGGAGATATTTGTGGAGATTCACTCGAATTTTGAGGTTGAAATTCCATGCAAGGTTGTGGATGGACGTTGATGATGAGTTATTTGGTTTTAGATGCAGAGAGTTCGTTGATTGGGTTAATTACATCTTGAAGTCGCATCGTCGTGAAACGATAGATGAATTGAACATCCAATTTTGTTTGGACGACAAAAGCTTCAAAAGTGATATCGATGGTTGGGTCACCTTTGCTTTCCAAAAGAGGGTTAAATGGCTCAGGTTGGACTTTGGGTGTAATTGGACGAATGAGAATTGGAATTACCCTCTCACTGCTGACATTCTTCATGGTCACAGACTTGATTCCCTATTGGCCTTATCCTTGTGCCATGTCAATATGACGAGTGAAGTTTTCCAATACTTTGTGTCTGTTTGCTCAGATCTTGAAGACATAATTATAATTAACTATACGACACCAACAAGAACACCCCATGGGACACCGATAGACGTTCCGCCAGACACATTATTCTAAACAATTGGAGAGCACTACACTTTGGGGATATTTACAACTGGAAGGTGAGCCTGTTTGAGAGCCTATTATTTTAGGAGGAAAGGGAGAGATTACAAGCAGAGAGGACTTTGGAACCTGCGATATTCTCGAAATGGCAGTAATGAAGGAAAACATATGGCTTTCGCTTTTGGAAGCGGTTCTGTTTTGGCTTTTACAGCTTTGTGGCATTTGGATTTTCTTTTTTTTAAGAATAAAAAATTGAAGACCGTTGGATTTCTATCCCAATTTATCAAACAAATTTCTAGCCAATTACTTTGTATATAAATATTTTTTTCTTTTTGGAGTAGAACTATACTTTACCCCCGGCCTCAACTTTAGTATATACTACTAGTTTTATCCCGACGTGCTATGCATGTCACATTGTGCTCATTTGCAAAGATAATCTCGAATTTTTGGTTGGTATTCGAGATACTTGGATTTTCTTTAATTTTTGACATGCAATATTTTTTTGTTTGTTTGTTTGGTAGTCAATTAGATAATAAATCTTAACAAAGGCATATAAGATTGTAATTGGCAATGGATATGTGAGTTTTTGTACTATAAGCATGACCCCAAAATTGCAGGCCCCAAAATTATCTGGTTCTCCTCTTTATCTGAAGGACCATTTGGTAACTTTATGCGGAAAATAAGGAAAGAGAGAAAAGAGGAAATAGAGACGCATCACAAAAAATTATCTGGTTCCCCTCTTATCTGAATGACCATTTGGTTACCTTACGCGAAAAATAAGGAAAGAGAAGAATGGATAGAGATTCTAGGAAAATGCTAGGCGTACCCCAAAACTTGCACCCCAATTGCACACCTGATGAGGTGGAGCTGACTGGATAAAAACTTGGGCCCATTTGAAATTTGAAATTTGGGAATTCCCCGGGCCCGGGAATTGGAATCCCTGAACCAATTAAACCCAAATTTTAGAATGCTCTCCAGACTCCAGCCATTGACGCTTCAGCCTACCTCCTCTCATCGACCATGTACGCCACCGCCATCTCCGGCCACCAGTGACACCATTCCATCTCTGGCCAGTAGTGACCCGCCTCCAAAACGCCATTGACGAACTCTACAAATGCATCAGCTCATCTCTCTCAATGACCTTGGAGTACAAATGATTGAGCCATTGGCTACCTCATCTCTCTCTGAAACTCCCACTTCTCTCCCCCTCATCTCTGTCCCGAACTCCCATTGTGGTGCAGCTATACATCCGAACTCCACGCCTACGAGGTTGGTGGTTGATATAAATAGCTCTTTAATTCTCTGTGCCCTTTTTTTAATGTGCACAAAACTCCATGCTATTTATTGAGTTGTTGAATATTAATTTTTTTCTTTGTTTAGTGTGTATTTTGGCCAATTAGGTATAAAGGTAATGTGGTCCACCATTGTTATCCTGGTGGTTTAATGGTCCCAGTTAATAGAGGAGATATTGGCTCAATCATGTTTTTTTTATTAACATAGGAATTGCAACTACTTTAATATTAGTTTTTCGGTTAGTTTTTGTTCAGTTCAACTATTTCAAATGACATGACTTTTCATCCCAGGGAGTAATTTTTCCATATGTCTTGCTATTGAAGGTTTTTTAAAATGAATGATTTACCATTTGATTGAATTTTCTAACATTGATATTTGCTTATTTCCAGAAATATGGAAACACATGAATCATCACCCGAACTCGATGGAGATGTCAATGGAAGCATTTTGGGAATGGATTGTGATGATTATCCCTTGGAAGAAGATCCAATTTTGGAGAATATTGGGGAACCTAAGGTTGTAATGTCCTTTGATTCAGAAGATGAAGCCCGTAACTATTATGCTAATTTTGCCATAGTGCAAGGTTTTGTTGCAGTCACAAGAAGCTCTAGGAAGCATAAAGATGGACGAAGGCGACACGTAACTTATTGTTGTCACAGGGGTGGAAAAGCGAGGACAAAGACAGTCAACCTAGTTAAAGCCCATCCAACGGCAAAAACGGGATGTAAAGCATCAATGAATATCTCTTTGCGTACCGATGGGAAGTGGATATTGAATACAATTAGACTCGAGCATAATCATGAAATGTGCCCGATCAAAGCTCGATACCTAAAGTTCAATCGGATTATTCCACCACATACGAAAAGGGTATTGGAATCGAGTTGCTCTGCTGGAATAAGGTTAAATAAAACTATTAGCTATTGTGTGCTCGAGGCTAATGGGCTTGAGCACTTGACATGGTCTGAAAAAGATGCGAGGAACTACATGGATCAAGTGCGACGCTCACAACTCAAGGACGGGGATGCTGAGGCAATGCACCAATACTTCCATAGAATGCGCGACGACAACAACAACTTTTTCTATGCCATGGATCTAGATAAGGAACACCGTTTGTGTAATGTTTTTTGGGCTGATGCGAGGAGCAGGGAGGCATTCAAAGAATTTGGTGACGTGGTTACATTTGACACCACTTACTTGGTTAACAAGTACGATATGCCTTTTGCTCCATTTGTAGGAGTAAACCATCATGGACAGTCGATCTTGTTGGGATGTGGGTTAGTACTACGAGGATGGAGATGTTGGGGTTATCATGCAAGAGAGTGTGAATTTTACTGTAAGTATGGCGTATCTATATCTATTTTTAATATGTTGCAAATAGAAACTTGTATTTGATATGTAAATGACAATTTCCTTTTCTATTTTAGGTGTCCCAAATGAGTGGACTGCATCTTCGTCTGTGGAGCTATGACCTTAATGAGACTCCAATTGATTTGGAAAACTAAGGTATAACTCTTGGCAACTTACATTCTTCAATGTGTAGTTAACTGCCTAAATGACAATTTCCTTTTCTATTTCAGGTGTCCCAAAGGGGTTTTTTGCAACTATTGGTGGTTTAGCTTTTTGGAACTGGTTCTTTCATACAATGGGATGCAATTCAAATTACAATTATGTAGTGGATTGGTAGTTTTTTGTGCATGTTGTAATTAGGTAGGACGTGTATTCCTGGTCCACCATATGTTTTTGAGTTATGGATGGGCAAATAGTTTAATTATATTGGGCAATGAAGCCTTGTTCTGGTTGGTATTTTGGATATGAATCAAAGCTCGAGTACTGGATATATGGAACCATTTGAGATGGAACATGAATATAATGGTTATATTTTTTGTCAACATAGATGTATCTTTTGTTTGTCCTGTTACTATGGAAATTATTTGGCTATGGAATTATGCATGGAAATGAGTTGGATATGGAAAAGTCATGTTCCATCGTGTCATGCCCCGTATATGTATCTGTATCCCCCATTCACAAACAGGTAGGGAAGTCATAACAAAATTTGGGAATGAGAAAACCTGGAATTTTCACTCTATACATTTCTCTTTTGAGTCTCATATCCTATTTTCTGGAAAAATTTGGGCAGCATTTCCCCTATTTTTTGTCCTAGCCTGACGTCAAGCGTCTCAACAGACAATAGCAATATAGCAACAACAGAAGCACGGAGCCATACCTAGGCATTTCTCATCCTAATTACCATTCATCAAGCACACTGAAGTTTGAACTTTGAACTTTTGAAAGAAGAAAGAAAAGTAAAGATATACTTCATTCATCAACACCATAGCTTCTCAATGTACATTTTCAGTAGACCATTCTTAAGGTTACAGAATACAAAGAAAAGGGAAAGAATCCCTTTACATAGCTGTTTACAACACCATTGTCCAAAACAAAAAAATGAACTGTTTTCCAATAAACTATTTCTTTGCTGCTATCAATGTCAAGATCATGATCAGTATTCAGGTTCTCGTCCATGTCATCATCAATCTCCAGGCTTCTAGTGAGGTGCTAGTTGAGACTCTGGGTCTTGCCGTTGGAATATGGAGCCTCGGCAATAATCTGCCATGTTTCATGAATATTTTGCAGCTTGAAATATTCCCTCTCAACTCTTGGTCCTGTTTGATAGTGGGTTAGCTTCACACCCTTTACGCTCTTTATATTCTTTATAGCAGTATCATTGCACATCAAAAGCAGCTGCATAATCACAATAGCGGCAATAGCCGGATCACTAACAAAATCACCATTGTACATCAGCAGTAGCAGCAACAAAACTTGGAATGACTTTGTAATTTCCCAAACAAACTGGACAATATGGAGCCAATTCACACATTACATAAAACAATGTTAACTACTATATTTAAAAACAATTCAGAAGCCATTCCACGAGCCATGGTCATCTCGATTCTCAGAAAAGAAACAAACATGAGGTTTGGAGAGGTATCATCCTGAAGTCATGAAGCATAAGAATAAATATAAAAGGGAAACCAAACAACTCTCAAAATTCTTTGTGCCATTTTTCTTAGTGTTTTGGTCAAGTTGTTTGGTTTGCCTTAAACAACTAGTCTTGGTCTCCCAAACAGTTCTCCGATGGGTTGAACCAAAGTAGGAGGCCAGTTTTGTCCCTCAACCTCAAGGAATAGTTGCTTGATCAATCTCTCCAGAGGATCAAGTTTTGCTCCAAGAACACAACGAATTTGGAATCAAGATCAACACAACGAATCTAATCTCACCAAGCTTGGAACCCTAATATTTTTGAAATAATCCCCAATCCCTATATATATATATATATAGAGAGAGAGAGAGAGAGAGAGAGAGATTGAGAGAGAGACCTTGGTACGGCTGTTAAGGCGTCGAGAGCGCGTACGCCGGGTTGAGTCGATCGTCTTCTTCGAGAGTGTGTACGTCAGCTCGTCGTGCTGGGTAATTCGCCGGTGGAGCGGGATCACGATCGCCTAAATCGTCTCTTCCTGGTGGAGTGCGGGAATCGCCGGTGGAGCGGGTTCCCGATCGTCATCGTCTCTTATCTCGCTTTCTGAACTTAACTTTGATTTTTTTTTTTTTTTTTAAATTAGGGGTAAAAGGAACAATGGTTTTGTTTTGAACTTTTTTAAAAACTTAAAACTGGGTGGGGCCCAGGTTTTTTATCCAGTCAGCTTCCACCTCATCAGGTGTGCAAATGGAGTGCAATTTTTGGGGTACCCATAGCAGGACTCGAGATTCTAATAGAGATCTATCTAAAGCTAAAGATAGATATATCTACCTCGAACAAATACAAAAGGACTCCCGGAACATTCTGCAATGAGAAAAGAGGAGAGAGATGCCATCTGTCCGAGAGCCTGATAGCCGCCCGACAACCTCATTGGAACTGCTCAGCCTTCCCCTTTTGTGTAGTAGGTTATAGACAAAAACAATAAATATATCGTTATAACTTAAGACTTAATAATTTATAAGTATATAGAGGTAAAATTACTTAGTAAACATTACGTACATATAAGTGTATGTAAAATTATAATTATGTATAAATTAAATATTTCATGGTTCAATTCAGTTAATCAACAGTCCGAGAACAAAAAACTGTAGGCCGAACCATATATCTCATGGTTTTTAAATATTTGAGTCCGAGTCCAAAGTTCGAACCATTGACTCACGGATCAGGACTAAAATGCACGATTTGATTCGGTCAAATCCGATTTAGCTTCACCGGATGGTTTGTTCGGTCATAGTACTGGCCCAATGACTCACCCAAGCTGTCTAGCAGTACCCGTATCGGTGAGGATTTGGAATTAATAGCAGTCCACAAATCCGGCTAGATTAAGTTAACTTTTAAACTCATTGAACGATCATACTCCCTCCGTCCCTAATTGCTGGTTCTTCTTTCCTATTTGGGATGTCCCAAGATACTTGTCCCATTTCTAAAAGCATCCATCAAAACAGGGTCATCTTCCAATTTTACCCTTAAAAAGTACTTTTTCCATTTCAATTGGTTTGTCCATAATCTCTTATTTTATAACGGTTCTTATGATTTGAAAACTTTGTATAATAAAACTAATTGATATCTATCAAACAAGATCCATATTGCAACCAACTGGGGCTAGCTCAGTTGGTCAGGACTCTTGCATCTTATTAGGAGGTCAGGAGTTCGAATCTCCCTGCCTGCGTGCAGGGGCTTTCCTTTCTTTGTTTCTACCCTGTAACGGGCTTATTCCTTGTATTGTTTAAGTTGTTGGACTTGGTTGTCTCGTGGACTCTCACATGTAGTGTCCCGGGTTGGTATTTTGTACTTCATATATGATGTAATTGATCTCTCTTCTATCGATTGACAAAAAAAAAAAAAAAACAAGATCCATATTGCATATGTTTTGAGTTCATATAAAAAAAACTAGTCTCACAAAATTGGCCACAGTAATATTAACTGAACTTAGGGGTAAAACAGAAAAGACAATATAAAATTTTCACACCCCTTAAAAACCCACTTCCCCAAAAGGGGCAAGCAAATTGGGACGGAGGGAGTATAAGTTAGCCTCCATTGGCGTAGTTGAAGGAATGGTGTCATCTATATAAGATGTCGCATGTTTGATCCCTTCCTATATTTTTAAGTGAAATTTTTTTAAGGTTATGCAAAAATTTGTTTCAAAACCAGGGCAACAAGGTTGGAACCCGAACCCAAGAACAAGGGCAGCGAGGTTGGAACCCGCGACCTTGGGTTCCCACACCATTACAAGCATTTATGTGCCATTGTAACGAAGGCCATTTTGTTTCTCATCTCAAAAAAATATTTTGTATAGAGAAATTGAGAGATCCCATTTTCAAAACTTGACTGGGGCCTCATAAATCTCAGGGTCGGGCCTACACATATATAGACTAACTGGGGACTCTACTAATAAGCACCAGAAAGGAGAGGCACATTTGTTCACAAAAGACGAGTCCGTCCACGATGAACAAAGTGTCATTTGAAAAGACATGACTTCAAATCATGTCAATTCACATTCACACACTAAATTAAATATTCTATTTCAATATTTTCTGACAATACCCCAAATGAATGAAATTGACCGAATAATTAAACAATGCAAATACTGTAACGACCCGGATTTTCGGGAACATTAATTAAGATAACTAATTAGGATTAATTTAATAAAACGAGTTTCCATCAGAGTGCACGTTGGAAAACGTGAAGTGCAACCCATTACAAAATACTTTGTACGGTTTGAGAAATTATTATTACAGATTCAACATTAAAATAAAGGGGTGGGTTCTACAGATTAAGGTTCAGTTTCGGATTCCACTGCACCTCCTGAGCCTGGCCTGCCGGATAATCCTCGGTTCCGTAATAACCGTCTCCCTCGACTCCAACAGTACCTGCTTGATCGTAGTCTGGCATAATACGTCCGAGTCGCGAAGCAACATCATGGTATTATACCAGGGTCACACAAAGTGTAACACCGTGAGCGATAAATCACTCAATAGCTAACTCCTAACCACCAACCCTTGCTTAACATACAAGTACAACATATATAATTGAAAAGCAGTAATTAAAGGAACAAGCAGGAAATAAATCGTAAAGCAGAAATTAAACACATAGCTGATTTCATTACTAGCCATTATCTTACATGTTCATCTAAAGTTCTCAACCTAGAGAACTTTCCTCCCGGTTAACCACTAAGGACTGTGACCAAACTGTGATTTACTCCCCACTTGCTTGCCTGTACCTCGGGAGCCCCGACGGAAGGCATAAGTTACGTACTTAATCCAGCCGTCAGCCGCCTCGCAAGGATGAATTTCCCAGGGACGAAACTGTACCACTGGGCTACGTATGGCAACTGCCAGGTCCTGTAGGTATATAGCCGAAACTGGTCTATAATACTTCCACCCTTATAACGCCTCAGAATTCAAATGAAGTAAATCACAAGGTGTCACATCCTAGGGTTTCGAAATCAAGACAGAATGCCAACAATCCTCCAAAACAAATCACTTGGCGAAACTGCCTTTCAACAACAATCTCGGGGCAACAACCCATCAATCAATTCCAATTCACTTTTCCATTAACCTCATCGTCTATGTGATATCCGCGTACGATCACCCAACCCGGGAACCTAGATGTCCATTCTAACATTCAACATGTTCATGGAAAGTACATTTAACATAAGAAGCAAAGTGATAACGATAACACAAGGGTCATAATCGAATATCTCAATTCACAAGTTCACGAAATTCAAGTAATCGAAATTCAGGGGTCTAAACGTAATAAATCCAAACTACAGGGGGCCAAAATGTAATTATTAAACTTTTGGGGTCAAAACATAATTTAAAGAAAGTGAGAGTCACCAACGTTGTTATAAGTAAGTACAAGGGTGTCCAACATAATTCCACGACTCTAGGGTCCTTAGTGTAATTATACAAACTCTGGGGGTCTTTTGTAAATAAACATAATACAAGGTCAAAAATGTAATTTCGCTACCAACAAGGGTAAATACGTAAAATAATTTATTTAAGTTCATAAAGTCCTAACTTGTCATAAAATGTAATTCCTTGATTTTCTTCTAAGTACAAAACTACACATTATGCAATTTACACACACAAGGGCAAAATAGTCATTTTACACTCGGAGGGCATTTTGGTCATTTTGTTACACTCCTAAATTTACAGTAGTGACGTTTAGTTGATAAAAATAGGTTTCGTAAACGATCTACAAGTACGCACGCCAAGTTTCACGAAATTATACTTTAAAACTCTGATAATTTTGCTGAACTTTGGATGGCTATAACTCACTCAAAACTCAACCGATTTGGATGATTCTTGTCTCTAAATTCAAGAGCTTCAAACCCTCTACAACGTTGGTGAAGAAATGTAAACTTAAAAACGATTGGAACAAGGAGAAAAATGACGATTTACAGAGGGGCAGAGGGCTGTCTAGAAATTTCTATTTTTCCAGAATTTCAACAGAATTTCGGGCAAGGTTATTGGGGTCATTTCTAAACCGTTTTGGGTGTTTCTTATATCGAAATCGAAGTACTCGACGTCCTCTACAACTTTCATGAAGCAACATAATCCTAAAAACGAATTTAACGATGAGTAAAGTGGCTGTGAAAAGGGGTACGTGGTATGGACGGAAATTTTGGTCCGAACCACATTTTTCTAAAAAACTTGTTTTGATGCATGGGGCTATTTCCTCCCAACTTTAAACATTCCAAACATCAACTATAGACTAAAATATACATA
>JAXBDA010007788.1:0-16576 GCA_036023075.1 Gaultheria prostrata
AAAAAGAAGAAATGTGCAAAATGGGAGGTGTAGAAACTATTTTGTCCACTTTTTGTGTTCGGGCAATGTTGAATCATCAAAATGTAAATGTAAATCTCTATGGAATAGAACTTTGACGTTTGTTTTGGAAATTCTTGATTTTTTTCCTTTTGTGGTTCGTTTTTTATTTTTGACTTTAGTTTGCTGGGTGGTTTAGCACAATTAAAAAAAAAAAGGGTAAAAAGGGAAATTCACCATGTTTTTGTACTTGATTTTCATAAATGGACTAAAATTTGGGGACAGCCAAAAAAGAAATACTGGACCAATATTAAGGGACGGAGGGAGTATATGGGTACCCAAATGTATATTTGCGCATTCCAATCGTCCAACAGAATTTTGTAAGTTTTGAATTTTTTACAAATTATTCGAGCGAAGAGATTAAACTATCCGTAAGAATAGTTTATTTAATATTCGGAATATTTAAAATGCTTTTGGATCGTTTAGATGTGCTGGTGTGCACTTGAGGTACCCAATGCGGTGTACCTATAGACGCTTTTGAATTTATAATATCTGAACACACACTCCCTTCAAGACGCAGAATCTCCACCAGTCTTTCCCCCTCAAACCACCGTCACTCCATTGCCCCCTTCTTCTCACCTCCTCCCAAACAATGGCATCAAACAACGAGATCTCATACGAGTTCCTCCCCTACTTCCGAGCCTTCAAAGACGGACGAGTCGAAAGATTCTTCGGCATTGACAGAGTTCCCCCATCTACCGATGATCCCAACTCCACTGTTTCCTCCAAGGACGTCATTATCTCGCCGGAATCCGCCGTATCGGCGCGCCTATTCAAACCCACCGCCGTCGACCCGAACCGAAGACTCCCTCTCTTGGTCTATTTTCACGGCAGGGGCTATTGCTTCGGATCCCCATTCTGCGCTGAGTACCACAACCATCTCACCTCTCTCGTGGCCGAAGCTAATGTTATCGCGATTTCGGTTGATTATAGATTAGCTCCGGAATACCCAATTCCGATTGCTTATGAAGATTCGTGGGCTGCTCTCAAATGGGTCGCCTCGCATTGTAATGGACAGGTAGTCGGTCTTTTTTTTTTTTGTTACTTCGGAAAAGAAATTTTTAATTTTACTTCTTTTCCACAAATTCTAAACAAACCTAAGTACAATAACACAGCCGAGTCTTGTTAATATCACTTTTTTCTTCCATTTCACTTAGAATTTGCTTAGTGCCTCGTTGTTTATGTGATTTTTTGTTGTTGCAAGGGCCCTGAAAATTGGATCAATGAAAATGCGGATCTACAAAGAGTGTTTGTCGCCGGAGACAGTGCGGGAGCTAACATTGCTCATAACACGGCAATGAAAGTCGGGGAGGAAGAATTGGTGGGAGTGAAGTTGATTGGGGCTTGTTTGGTTCACCCGGATTTCGCTAGCAAAGAAGGGCATGTGCCCAAGGCATGGTTTTTTGCTTGTCCAGATACATCTGGCTCATCCGACCCGAGGATTAACCCGGCTGTGGATCCGAGACTGCTTAAAATTGGGTGCAGGAGGGTGTTGGTTTGTATTGCAGAGAAGGATGAGTTGAGCGAGAGGGGATTGTTTTACTACGAGACTTTGAAGAAGAGTGGGTGGGGTGGAGTGGTGGAGATTTTGGAGACTGAAGGAGAAGGGCATGTGTTTCATTTGTTTAAGCCGAGTTGTGAGAATGCTGTGGATCTGGTGAAAAGTTTTGCTTCTTTCATCAATCAAGAGTAAGGTTTGGATTCTGATGTAATTTGCTTGTTCTCTTTATATGCTTTTATTTGTCGCAAATGCTACGGTTACTGACCTGAAAAATTGGTACCCATCGGTGTAGTTCTCATCTGTACCTATAGTCAGCCTCTTTATTTGTGAGGAGTATCATTGACACGTGGTACTCCGAAAGTACCTAAAATTAGCCCTTAATATGTTGGTATATTGTGATTTATGCTGTTGTCTCTTGTGGTTTTGTGGTGGCCTTCAATTTTTGTACCAAATGCTGACACGGATACTTTGTGAGATACTGTACTATATTATTTACATACGAACATATGCAGCGGAAAACAAATCGTACTAATCTAGAGTGTAAATTTGTTCACTCTCACCTAATGAGGGTGAACAAGACTCTCACTCTAATTGGTGGAAAAGGTGTAGATCATACAGAATCACATTACTTTTTGATAAGCATGACATCATTTTCATGGTGGACCCCATCACTTTTTGGTAAGCATACATCGCTTTGTGGTGGACTCCACACCTATTCCAACAATTAGAATGAGAGGTTATTTCCTTTATTTAACCGATTAAGTATTACTATAAAACTTCACCGTTTGAAATTCTAACAAACTTCGATTTGGAATTCTCACCCTCAACATCCTAAACAGGACCGAGAAGAAACAAACTACAAAGAAACAGATTTAAGGAAACAAGGAGGCAACCTCCAAGAAGAATTACAGATAGCTCTATTCTCTGGACTGGCCTTCACAACAAATATGATACACTACAGCAGCCAATCTAGAGGCCATTCCCCTTAGAATCAAGGATGGAGCCGGGGGTGGCTAGTACGGACTGTCCCTTCTGCTACAATTTGAAAACACATTAGAATGTAGAATGAACCAAGCTACATCATCCAAGGTATCCAATCCCATTTAAAATGTGACACATGTATCTTTCTCTCTTGTCTTGGGTGCATGAATGGGGAGAGAATGGTGGTAATCATAGGGATAGGCCATCTGATTGAGATTCCAAACCTCATCTTTCTTCTTCTCATCTCCTGCTTTCTTGGGCTCGTAGGCTCTTCCTTTTCTTCCCGGGTTCTATGCTGGGCCAACTGTGATAATCTCTGTGCTGAACCGCTTCATCAATCTGGCATATACTATGTCTGCATCCATCACGTCGTCCCCTGTCACTGTCAATATCTCGTTCTTCATTGAAACTGAAAGAACCCCTGCAAATAAGAACACATCATACCCCTAAAAGAGTCAATATCCTTGATAGATTGATAGTATTGTCTCTTAAATTCTCCGTGAGGATTTGTCAAGACAGAAATTGGAAAAACCTTCTAAATATGAGGTGATTGGAAATTTGATTGGTAGTTGTACAAGAATCCCGAGAAAGTAAATTCCCTTGATTCTCTCTTTTATCATAGCTTAAGAAGCTACCTATAAGTACATATATTGTATAACTAGTGAAATGGAACACTAATCCCTCAAATTTTAAAGCAATGCTATTCAAACAGGACGTGAATTTTTTTTGAGATTCGTAAGAGCAGTACCGTTGAGGCCAGAGACTGTCTTTATGGCCTTTTGCTTGCCTTTGTCGTCATGTAAATCCAATTTAAACACCATTTTCTGTCAAAAAACAAAAACCCAGAACAACACGAGATCTCAATTAGGGAATTTTCAAGTTAAGCTTTAATCAGCCTAATAATACTTACGGGAAATAAACAAATATAAGAAACCAGAGCAAGACTGCGAAAAGGGTGAAGAACTTCTAAGTGAACTAGGAGTTTGAATCACGGGTACAGAAAAATGGGGAGGGGAGAATCAGAAAACTAAAAAAAGAAAAGATTTGGGGAATCAGAATTGGTAGGTGTAGAATGGACTGAAGATGGACCTGAGTAAGATAACAAACCTTCATTTTTCTATTTGGTTATATGAGGAGAATTTCCTTAGTGAAAAGTGCAGATCAAACAGAAACAAGGAGGGGAGGGGGAGTTGAGGTACATGTGTCACATTTTAAGTGGGATTAGATACCACATAAGCTTATTTAGCGGAGCCAAACGTCCAAGTCATCAAATCTTGTAAGGTTCTATTTCAATAATGGAAGAAAAGTTCACAAATAAAATTGATGTTTTTAAAGTTTGAGGGTCAGACATTGAGGTCAAACGAGAACATTCACCAGAAAGATTAGCATAATAGATACATTAAACCACACAATACTAAGATTGAGGACAATTTGTTGATTGAGGATATTGTTCCAAATCACTTTGTCAACGCCAATTAATGTGAGTAATTATTTAGTAATCCTAGGGCACCACCACGTGGTGCTCCAGACTACTCTTGAACCACACATTTATATGGAATCCATACACTTAGGCGAAACTCCATGAGATTGTGTGGTTGTGGAATGGTCCGGAGCACCACGTGGAGGTGCTCCCCCCGTACTAAATAATTTCACAACTAATGTAGGGTTAAAAACACAAAACAAATAACTGGGGGGAGACTGTACCTTTAACACCTCCTCTCGAAAAAAAGGCTCAAGAATGGTTTTGGTAAGGGGATCATCCCATCTCAGAGATTCCCACCATTTCTCTTCTCCCTTAATGTAATTGAGAGCAGGTGGTGCTGTTGCCTGGTCATTATTCATGTGCAAAGAAAGAGGCAGTCTCCTTATCATGGAACAGTCCCATACGCGAATAAGTTCCATAGATTCACACACCATTATTCCAGTATATATGCTCTTCAATCTTGGTAGCGAAAATAGATGTAACTCCCGGAGTCTTGGGAGTGTGGTTGTGTTGCTATCACTCATCTCTTCTTCTCCTACTATTATGTCCTCTACGTTCTTACATCTGCCCACACTAAGTACCTCGAGGTTTGGGAAGTTCTGCAACAACTGGGCAGGGAAAATGTTCTTCAATTTATCACATCTGTGGAAGCTCAATCTCTTAAGGTTAAAGGAAATGTTGCGCGGTGGTGGGATACCATCGAAAAGTACCCTACAACTGGGTAAAAAAGACAAATGAAATGACTCGATGGTTCTGAGAGAGATCCGCCCGTCCTGTGAGAAGGATGACGATGAGAAAATGGATTCTAACCCATCGCAGCCACTGGCTATAAATTTGCCTACATGTCTGGCATCTTTTAACCACGGAATAGCTGATAAGCTAATGAGATCGTGGCATCCCCAAAGCCTTGAGGAAGTTATGTTGTTGGGGAGCACTAGCTGATCTACTCCACTTCTACAAAGTTCATCTATCTTAATACAAACTCCATTTCCTTCTTCAAACAGCGAAATACGTCTTCCCACCGCAAGACAGTACTTCTCCAATCCTTGGAACTGCTGAGACGTCACATACCCAGTAAGCTCCGGTATATTGTGCAATCGGATGGCGACGACTTTTAATTGCATCAAGCACACGAGATCTTTTGCTAACACTTCTACTGGTGTCCCCTCAACTCGAAGGCATTGGAGTTTTGAGAGCCTGTGTAACATACTGCTAGGAAACATCTCTAGTCTCAGATTGTTAGAGAGGTCGAGTTCTCTGAGCTTAACCAATTCTTCTATACCTTTTGGTGCTTCTTTAATCCTACTGTGAGTCAATCTGAACACTTTCAGAGCCTTCATTTTCTCCAATGAAGGCACATACTCTAGGCTACGGCATCCTACCAGTATTATTGCATGCAAATTCTCCAAGTTGGAGATGGACTCTGGCAGCGACTTTATTATGTTATCAGACAAATCCAACACCTCAAGACCATGAATATAGGTGAAGAAAGAATCCGGAATCTCTGACAATCTGTTCTGCCTCAAAAGTAAGGTGGTAAGCCGAGGGCAATTAGGTGGTCTCATAGGAAGTTCTTCTATGATGTTGTACATCAATGAAATCCTCTCAAGATCTTCAGACCACTCATCATATGGTATACTTCCTAAGCCCACCCCAGATTTTACCATGAATCGAGGACTACTTTGAGTTATTCTAAGAGCCATATCTCTGATCAAATCATGAACGCGAACGCAATCTTGATAGTCGTCGGTAAATCTCTCCAATAAGCTGGCACATGTGAGTTTGCGCAATATTGTGTGACCCTTGTCAAACTTCGCTTCTACACTGTTAAGGTCAGCGATAAATCCCTCCGCGATCCAGTACTCTATCAGCTCTTTCACAGGGATGTCATGGTGTTCAGGATACAAGGAACAATACAAGAAACAATCCTGGAGCACCTTATTTCCCAGGCGACTATAGCTAAATTTCAGTCGCTCAAAAACCTCACTTTCACCATCGATGGCGTCTATTGTCAAGCTGATCAATTCATTTAATGCATTTCTCCAGTCACGCTTACCATTCAATCCCCTCATACTTCCAGCCACTGTGACAATTGCAAGCGGCAAACATGCACATTCTTTCGCAACTTTAGTTGCAATTTCTTTCACTTCTGGAGCAAGCATCGAGTGATGTCCAACGGCAATGCTGAGAAATAGAGTCAGCGCTTCTTGCTCCGTGAGAAGCTCCACTTTAACAGCTTTGAACTCCATCCTTCTACACACTTCTAGCGATCGTGTAGTTAACACTAGTTTACACCCATTAGATCTAGTTGGTTCCGGAATACCCACCCTCTCCAGAGAAAATGCCTCCCATAGATCATCTAAGATAAGGACATACCTCTTCTTGCGAGAGAGCACTGCATATAATTCTGATGCTCTTTTTGTTTCATCCTCAACATCTGAACGACTTAAATTTAGCTCCCTATCAATGTCCCTCTGTAGGGTTGTAATGCTGAATACTTTTGATACGGTGACCCAGAAAACACTATCAAACTTGCCTGTTTCTTCCAAGAGTAGATTGTGAATGTGCTTCATGATGGTTGTTTTGCCAACGCCCCCCATTCCGTAAACACCAATCTTTCTAAAATCATCAATCATCAAGCATTCCCAAACGTTCTCTTTGTTTCTTGCCTTCGTGGAATCAACAAAATCTTTCGTTGGTGGAATCAACAGTCTGCCAATTGGAAGTTCATCAACCAGCAAACCATTAAAAACTCGTCCCCTTTCTTGAAGTTCTTGGACCTCTTGAATCTTCTCGAGGATATGCTTTCCCAACAGTGCACGCTGGAAGACCTTCCTTTCTCCAACTACTTCTTTCTCAAGTCTTTGCGCATCGTCCTTCAACCGTTGCACATCTCCAAGCCAAACTTCAACTTCTTTCTTTCGTCTTGTCCGTGGCTGTGACTCTGCACTGTTAATTTCTACATTTATGTCATTCTCCTGACCTCTCAAGTACTCTAACTTTATCCTGAGGGTTTGCATGTTTTTTTCAAGTTCCTGCAAACACAGAAATAGCAGAGGATTGAGGTCACCAAAAGATCATGAGGATTGGGAGAAAACAAGATATGAATATTTTTCAAAAGAAATTTATGTACATTTAAATAGTTAGTATATGAATATGAAATAAATCTCAAATTAAGTTTGTCTTCAATTCAAGTAATTTTACCGTGATCTTTAACAATTTTTATTGTTTAATTAAACATAAGCAAATATAAAGAATTTGGGTGTTCTAGTTGCTAAAAGAAAAAAGCATAACACTTTAAATAGTAGTATTTTATTTAATTTTTTTGAATGGCCAAAAAATTCTCATTAATTATAAATATTAAAAGATGAAATAAATACAATAGGAGAAGAAATGCATTAAGAGAGCCTTGAAGAGTACAACGACTCTTCTATTGCTTCCACTCGCAAAACAAAACCTACGTCCAGGTCACTCGTTTGTTTTTTTAAAAAAACAAAACAATTGTAGACAAGTTGCCAAAAAAAATGACCACAACATAAATACAGATGTTCTCATGTCCTCCAAAGATTTGTGCGCTGCTGCTGAATCCCATTGCTGACTTAGTGTATTACACATGGAGGAAAGGAATATATAGTAATGAGAGTCATTTTTGCCAATAAAATTCCATATTTGTCAATTCGGCCCGTTCAGGATTAAATTTTTTGTCAATAAAAATTCATATTTGTCAATTCGGCACCTTCGGGATTAAAATCCTGGCTCTGCTAATGATCATGTCTACCATGGTTTGAATGGTACACGAGTTTAGAAATTGTACCCTTTCCGACAAACATGCCCTTTCTAGAAAATACATATCGACCAGCCACAAAAACTTATTTGAAACCGGCCTTATTCAAGAGAAAACACAATAATAATAGAGCCCATCTAGTTCCCAGTCATTGGGGGTATGAGCGGGGATGATTAAAGACAGACTTAATCTTTGGCAATATGCACAAAGTGGCTGCTCTCAGGATATCACTGAAACCGTGACCCCCTAAATCACCAAGAACCGATGAGCTACTGAGACGTTTTTCTACAGACTTAAAAAAAAAGTGGCTCTTTCGAGGGAAAACTAGAAACAAAAAATTCTTTCGAAAAAAGGAGCAGACTTCGACCCAAGTCTTACAACAGCAAACATGCCTTATCACCCCCCTGATCATGCGCCAACCCACAAGCAGAGCCGCCGCCCTTGATTTTTTGGTGGCTCAAAGCAAAACCCAAAAGGAGACCTTTTTCAAAGTCTTAATGATTAAAATGTAAGTAGATAAATTACACATCCAAATACAAATACTATTATTCATCAATAATAAATAACTGTAAAACGATGTACATAATTTTTTATTACAAAAGATACTTAGGGATATTAAAATATGGGGGCCCTTGAAATCCATAATTTTTTTGGGCCTAATGCGCAACGAAAGAATGCCAACACCGGTTGACCTATCTTTTTAAAGCAAGCTTGGTTCGATGCAATACTTACTAGATGGTCGGCAACCCTTGGGCGCGCGCCAGTTAGCTTGCTTTTGAGTACAACAACAATTTCCTCAACGAACTTGGCTTCGTACCTAAAAGTTCAATTTCATATGCAAAATGAAGAACAATATATGAGAAAATATTGGAAAAGAAAAATCAAATTTCTATGTAGATATCCAAACAAGTGACTACTTACCACATTTGAGGCTAATTCTTATTTCCTTTTCCTCTTTTAAAATCAACACTACGAGTATATTAAAAAAGTGGCATCAAGGTAATGCCACACATACAAAAAGAAGGCCAGAAATAATGTGGGAGGCGCTACGCCGGAATAACCTTTTTGGTCGTCCTGATGCGTACGGATGGATGATGTGCTAGTTGGACCTTCTCTTGGACTTGAGCCGCTTGTCCGGAGCGGACCTGTACAAGTGAACAACCTCGTCAGCGCCAAGCCCGGACGGTGGTTGTCCGGGAAGGCGCTCCGACGGTCAAGTTAGTGACCGGAAAAAGATATTTGTGGCTAACTTAGAGAGAGAGA
Source organism: Gaultheria prostrata (assembly GCA_036023075.1). Classification (NCBI taxonomy): domain Eukaryota; kingdom Viridiplantae; phylum Streptophyta; class Magnoliopsida; order Ericales; family Ericaceae; genus Gaultheria; species Gaultheria prostrata. The sequence continues at coordinate 9,070 of JAXBDA010007788.1, forward strand.
GAGAGTTCTCAGAGTATTCAATGCGGAGATCCCCTTAATGAGGTAGGTGGGGACCGTATTTATAGGCCAAGGAGGGCGTGTCTCCTACACTCCTCGTATGGATATCCCGCACCGTCTGTACCTTAGATGACGCTTGGCGTGCTAAGAACACTTGCATTGATGCAGTGCTTCGGCCGACGTCACTCCTGACACATCGGAGAGTCAACCGTTCTGGGAGTGCTCCCCGGTCAACCACGTGGTCCTGCAGGCAAGACCTGCTGGGTGGTTGACTGCCACCATAAATGCTCTATGCAGGGCGTTAGGCACGCCTGATGTCGAGCCCCTCTCACGCTGTCCGAATGCTCCTGAGCCGACATCAAACGACTCGGCGTAGGGGGAGTTCTGTAGAAGGCGACCTGCCCAACCGAGGGGGTAATCCGATCCATGGATCCGAATGCCGGTCCATCGTGGGCCGTTGCCACGGTGGTCCTTTGAGACCCCCACGCTTGGGACCCTCTTGGCTCGTTGATATCGGGACGTCGCTCCGTCGTGGCGCTACATTCGCCCGTGTTGAACGATCCTCCTTCGCACACCCCACCCACAGCTGGACCCACTGTGCCGGGCCCACCTGGGTCCCTTTTGTCAAGTGGCGGGAACCTAGTTGTGCACCCCTCTCCCCCCGAGAAGGTGCACCGTACGAGCCCTTCTGGGCTAGGCCGCTACAAATAATAAGGGCCAATACCTTGATTTTAAAATAACCGTATCGGGATCCATAACCGTAACGGTTATGATGTAACAGTATCAGGAGTATCAAACGACACGTTATGGGAATCGGTTGTCACGGTACTGAATGTTTAAAAAACAATTTTGACAAAAAGAATATTGAAAGTGATTAAATAACCAATAATGGTTGAATATCAGCCGTAATGGGTGTGAATCGGTTTGTGGATCATAATTGGATCAATACATGATGGGAAAACAGTGATATTCATCTCTCTGAGTCACTGGTATATGAAGGTGTAACAGATCGAAAAGCTCAAAAATCGTTGCATATGAGCCAATGCGGTAACTAACAGCTGATATTTAAAACCTCACCTTATACACAACTATATATGCATGTCAAAAATATCTATAACCTCAAGAATTTGGTGAAGAGTAGCATTACTTTTCGTCTCAATCCTGGCAATGCAATCCACTGTGGGAAGGAAAGGCTTTCTATTGCTAAAGAGTCTTCCACATAACTATTAAGAGAGAGAAGTGTATAGGGTTAATTTGTCACTTAACCCTAACCCTAAATAACCTAATACACACATAACACTAGTATATAGTGAAGACTAATACGATACAAAGACTAACTACCCCTCGCTTTATTCTAACTCTTTCCCCCAAGCTGGAACATAGATATCACAAAGACCCAACTTTTTACATGAACTCTAGACGCGGTTTGAACAATGATTTACTCATCAGCTAACTAATCTCTCTCTCTCTCTCTCTCTCTCTCTCTCTCTCTCTCTCATAAGAAAAACACCAAGGACAAGTGATTCTGAAAATAATAATCTTTTTAAAACATTTACAACATTAATAAAAAAACAATTATTGGATGTACATTGAATTTTCATTACTCAATCGAAAGGCCAAAAATTTAGTGTATTTGAACCGGATTAAAAATTGGCGAGCTAATGATGCAAATAAAAAAATTATTTTATTTCTATTAAATTTTAAAAATGGGAAATTAAAATGAATTTATAAGTTTTCTATATTCTAGTAAGGAAATGAAAGGTAATCTTAGTTTTGTGGATATGGGGTAATCTCGGCATTTAGAACTGAGTAGGTGACATCAGAGAACACTATCAAGCAACTTAACGAAATTAAACATTAGGGAAATTAAACAGAAGGGAGAATTTGAAAGTAGAGAAAGTACGAATATTTTCTCAAAACATAAGGGTGAATTGCGTAGTTGTTCATCTGTGAGATGAAAAACTCCTGCTCACAAAGCTATAAAGTTCAATTGTGATGCCTCCTGGAGGAGGAAAATGCTATAATACACACCCCTTATTTATGTGTGTATCATACATACTCCTATAAAAGTTATGATTTTTTTTTATAAAAGTTACGAAACACATCAAAATGTTACGAATCATAGAAAATTTTACGAATCTTAATGCTGAAAAGTTATGAAACACTAAAAAATATTACGATTGCCAATGAGATGACACAATCTGGACTATACAATAAGTGCATATGATACACACCTTTAATGGTTGTGTATTATAGCCATTTCCCCTAGAGGAAGGAGCTTGGGTGTGTTTTTTCACTCCGGATCTGCTGTCCCCTTTCGGTGTCCCCCTCTGGTGTCATACCCCTCCACAACTGCCACGTGGCACAAAAAATAAAAATTTAACCTGTTATATCTTTTCTCCGTCAAAACCCATTCTCCGTTAGAACCCAGTTTCATCAACTTATGCCTTTGTCAACAGAAAGAGATATTTCGAACATTCATGTTAAACTGATACGTATACAGACCTTTGGTGGAGAAGGCTCAGATAAGAACTCATCGGGATCGATACCGTAGTGTTCGAGTAAGGCTCTCTTCTGCTCAATCGCCCTATCATTTTTCGATTCTGGTACACTCAGTAATTCAATTGAACAAAATACTCAATCTAAACTAACAAAGGAAAAATTTCTAACATTCAAAACATGAAACAGAACAATCCAATTGAACAAGCAGTGAATTGTCAAAAGGGTTGAGTGGCGTACTGGAAGATAAGACGATAACCGGACAACGTCGCCGGTTGGTGGTTCTTGAGGGAAAAGTTATGAGGAAGAGATTGGGAAAGACGAACTGAGGTTGGATGTGGTGGTGAGGCGGAGAGGGGAGAGGATTGGAGGTTGAAGAGACGATGAAACCGCCGTTGGTAGAGCTCGAATTTTGGTACCAAGGTAAGAGAATGAGTTTTAACCGAGAAACGATTTAACAGACTAAAGGGTTTTTTTAGTGTGCCACGTGGCAGCTGTGGAGGGGTAGGATACTAAAGGAAGACACCAAGTTGGGACATCGGATCCAGAGTGGTGTTTTTTCGGCAGGATTCTCGCGCATCAAGTTGTTTTAGAATTCTCATGGGAACTGAGAACAATTTATATAGTCTTCTACATTTGTAAAATGACAATTTGAGACAAATGTTATAGAGCACTACTTAATTTTCTTCTTCTTATTTTCTCTCTAAACCCAAGTGATCGTCATCTTCTCAAAGTGAATCTAACTCCGCGTATTAAACTAGAAAGCGTCTTTCCTCTTCGAGAATAGTTACAATACACACCCATTAAAGAAGTGTACCATATGCACCTATTATATATGGTCCATAATTCATATTGTGCCCAGTACTTTATTGGCAATCATGATAGTTTTTAATATATTTCGTAACTTTTCAACAATATAATTCGTAACATTATCTATTACTAATTTTTATAAAAAAAATCGTAGCTTTTATTAATAAGAGGCAATCGATTCATAACTTTTATAAGGATGTATATGACACTTAAATTGTGATGTAGTATATACTTTGCCTTTCAAATCAACCCATTTCCCAAAAAAAAAAAAACCATTAAAACACCCAAAAAATGCATCTGACGGTTGAATTAATCATCTGATTTTTGGGTGTTTTTATGGGTTTCTTTTCTGTGCCAGACCTGTAGTAAAATTGATTGAATGTATAAATTACCCGCCAGATTGATTTTGGGAAACCATCCCAGCCATGCTTGCGACCTCTTTAAGCGCGGCACTCCATCCCTTCACTTCATCAACCGTCACTTTATTTTTTCCGAAATCAAGATTGCTGGCTTGCTCCTTAATTTCTGACGGATCCACCTCATAGAACACAGGCAAAATCAAATGATCCGACGACTTCTTACGGTGTTCAAGAATCGTCTGGATTTCAAACAGGCACGCCGTTGAACTGGCATAATTTTTCGATAACACGATGACCGATATCCTCGAGTTCCAAATTGCTTTCTGCAACTCGGATTTGATATCCTCACCCTTCTCGATCTCATCGTCATCTCTGAACGTTGCAAACCCCTCTTGTTTCAAGGCTTTGTAAAGGTGATCGGTGAATTTTTTGCGGGTGTCTAAACCCCTAAAGCTCAAGAAAATGTCATATATAACTTGTAATTCTAAATTTGAGGAAGCCATCGAAGAATGCAGAGATAGCGCATGCTTTTTTTGCTGGAGAATGGGCAGTGGAGCGTTAAAATTAAGCACATGAATTATTTGTTCCATTTTTGGCCGGAAATTGTGATCCGGGTGAGCACCCCAAAGACCAACAATCAACAATCGCTCCATTTCTTGTTCATCAAAATTTGGGCCTATTTTCGGGTCCGCAGCTTCAACTAGCCCTCCCATTCCATAGAGATCCCAAACCCATTCCACCATTCCCATTTGACATTTCCTCCCACAAGCTATTTCCAACGCCACGACACCAAAGCTGTAGACATCTAATTTCTTACTAGCTTTACCTGTAAACTTACATTCCGGTGCCAAGTACCTCATGGTCCCCTCCAAAATAGTTGTTTGGGACTCTTTCTCGTGATCCACAAATCTAGCTAGCCCGAAATCTCCCAATTTGGCATTGAAATTGGAGTCCAACATCACATTGCTTGATTTTACGTTCCTATGCACCACACTTCGCTGCCCTTCTTCGTGTAGATAGAGCAATGCCGAGGCCAGACCTTGGGCAATTTTATACCTTCTTCCCCATGGCAACAAGCTTTTCCCTTTGAAGAGATGGAAATCTAGGCTTCTATTTTCCATGAACTCGTAAACAAGTAATAGTTCTTCCTTTTCGGGGCACCAACCAATAAGTCGCACCAAATTCCTGTGCCACAACCGGCTAATGATCTTCATTTCTTCTGTTGCATACTCTTTTATCCCTTCTCTTGACCCCTTTGGTATCCTCTTGACAGCAATAAAGGAATTCAATTCCCTCAAGAAACCTCTATAATAAACTCTGCCAAATCCTCCCTCTCCAAGCTTTTGTCCATCCTCAAAGTTATTTGTTGCACGAGATAATTCACGGTAGGAAAATTTCATCCGCCCACTACCTGACTCAAATTCATCTTCCATTGACATCTCAAAGTCAAACTCATCTTTTTCATTTGCTCTACTTCTCCACAAGCCAAACCCAACCAAAACAACTGAGCCGACAACAATTCCCACCAAAGCTCCAAGTGAGAATTTTTTCGGCCTCGGATCTACTGGATCTGTGACATTTTTATTGCTCCCATTATCAAATTGCAAACTTGAGCTAAATTCCCATGATTTGACCTAATTTTTCTCAAACAATTGTCCAGTTGCAGCTGAGAACCCAAATGTTACCCATTCAGGTAAGTAATCCCTCAAATCCACAATAAAGTAAATGGTATCTACCACTCTAGTAGTATTAGTAGAACCAGTAAAAACTAGAGTCAAATTGTGTGAACTTGAATCATACCTAATCCAAGCCTCATTCTCAATCCCATGAGTTACATTACAGTACCAAACAGCAGTAACATTTGATTTAAGAGAATTGACATCGATACCTACATGAGTAACGGGACCGATATTAACAGGGTCCACAGCCACATTCTGAAACGTATCAAACTCCACTGCAACAAAAGGGCTAGTGGGGTTTGACCCATCTCGAGTAAGTGGTAGACCCATTGCTGCACCACCAGCTGCGAAATCTGACCCCTCGGGAGCGAGAAAGAAGGTGAACCCATCGGCGAAACTCTGATTCCCATCAGAGTCAATCACAAAAACGAAATGGGTATCGAAATCTGTTACATTTCCGGTGGATTCATCCCAAAGGTGAAGAAGGTCGACGTAAGTGGCTTTACCTGCTCTTTGCTGCACATAGCCTCGTTCGTCGGGGGTGACTTGGAGGCCTTGGGATGAGATATATGCATCTCCGAATACTGTTATGTTCACGCCTCCATGTTGATGGCCTATGTTTGTCAGGTTGAAGGACAGTGAATGTGTTTGAGGAAATAGAAAGCAGAAGAACATGGAGAGAGAAGAATACAGCAGAATTTGGAAGTTGAGGATAGCCATGGCTGTGGGAGAAATTGGGAGTTCGGGTTTCGGATGAATTTTTGGCATTTACAGTGTCTTTGGATGGTGAGAGGAGAAAGGAGAGGAAAGGGGAAGGTTTTCCATTAATGATGAGAGAGGAAAAGAGAGGGGAGTGGTTTCTCACCCTCCCATCCAAACAACCCTGAGAAATCAATCTCTCTCCCCCATTCCGGTCATCTCTCTCATCTCCGGCGATCTCAAAAACTAATTTTGATCACACTTCCCCTCGAAGAGACGAAGACAACGGTACAAGTCTGACAACAATCCGGCGACGGGTGGACTTCGCGACCTCCGGCGATTCCATTTCTCACGGAATCTCACCACTTTTGGTGAGAAACAAAAAGGGAGGGGGGTAAGGGGGTTTAGGATTCTCACATTTTCTCTTCCTCTCCCACCATTTTCGTGATCCAAACGTGGGAGAGAGTTGAGTTCCCTTTCTTCTCTCACCGTTTCCACTTTCAATCCAAAGGAGCTGTTAATTTACTGAAGAATTTTCGTCCACGGCTCTTTTGTTTGGTGAGGGTGTTGAATGAAATATTGATGAACACCTCCTTGTCTACTGATTCAAATGCACCTTAAAATAAAAATAATAGTTTGTGACCGTTGGATTAATATTAAAGCTAGATCTGGCCGTTCATTAGATAAAGCAAAAATAATATCAAGGTGGTTTTCACCAGATATGGCGGTCATTAAATAAAGCAAAAAGTCAATGCTAAGAGCAATCCCAACAAACTCCCTAAATTTTTCTCTACAAAAAGTAGTGAACAGTGTTTTATTTAGTCACATTTCTTTCAACACTCAAACAATCCTTTCTATTACCCTCCCTATTTTTAATAAAATATAATATATGGGGGAAAAGTAAGAGAGACGAGAGAGAGAATAAAAAAAGAAAAAAAAAAGAAAAAGCAACGGCAAAGAGGGGAAAGGAGAGAGAGAAAGAATAAAAAAATGGGTAGGAAGTGAATAGTGCCTCCCTAAATGGCGGGGTTTTAGGGAGGTACTATTCATTTTTGTATTTTAGGGAGGGGTTTAGGGAGTCTCTTGGAGCCAACTTTGGGGTTTGGCTCTCTAAAATAGGGATGAGAGCCAATTTAGGGAGTTTGTTGGGGTTGCTCTAATATCAAGGTAGTTTTGGCCGTTCATTAAATACTAGTGTCGGGCTATGCAGTGCCGGCCCCGATATTTGGATTGTCAAAATCCGACCTCAAGTTTGATTGTCCTCTTAGCATTAATTATTGAGTATTTCCTCCGTCCCAATTTACTTGTCCCTTTCAGAAAATCATGAGAAATTAGTTATACCAATTTTTTGGGTGGAATAAAGTACTTATGGGAATGTTTTACATCAATTTTTTCTCTCAACTACGTTATGAAATTTGCAGCTCAAAAAAAAAAAAAAAAACTACTCCCTCTGTCCCAATTTGT
>JAXBDA010007789.1:0-16574 GCA_036023075.1 Gaultheria prostrata
AAACAAGGTTTTTGTATACGGTTTTGGTTGGAAACCAAAATAACGATAGGGTGATTGAGGGAATTTTTGCTGGGAATTCTCGATGGATTTTCTATGTGAGTGAACTTTTTGGACCCTTAAAACCGTTCGACGGAGGTAAGTATATGTAGGCAACGGGTGCCGTACTCTCCCACGCGAAATGACGAGTTACAGTCGAGGTAGCGTATCACGCCATGGTTTCTAAGCTGCTGGAACGAACACGGGAATCGCGGTGATGGGACAAAGGCACCGTGCGGTGTGCAAGGTGGTGCCGCACGGTGCAGAAAGGGATGTCGTGCGGTGTCAGGAGATTTTTGGGCCGTGCGGTTTTGGGAAGAAAGCCGTACGGTTTAGGTATTTTTTGGAATTTTGGCTTTTTTGACCCGTTTGACCTGAGGGACCGTTCCAAGGTATATTTCGCGTTCTTTCATCATCGGGGATGCATAATTTTATCAAAATTGGGGTGTCTACACCCCCGAATCCGGAAAAATAAAGGTTTTCGCATGACCAGTAAAACCATTTTCAAAACCATTGGGTATAACGAGTCATTTTTAAACGGTTTCTCGGGTTCATTCCTTAAACCCGGGTGGCGACTCCAAAACCATTTTCAAAACCAAATCAGAGAAGCCTGCTTGTGGGCGTCCACCCGACGAGTGTCCACACATGTTAAGCTTAAATATGAAGTTTGATGAGATTCGGAGTTGTATAGATAAAACCTGAATCTTCTGGCCCTATTCGTTGGTTTTTACCAGGTAAGGGTACAGGGGAGTGATGGTTCAACGGTCAATCGTCGTCCAATCTTGACGAAACTTGAACCAGTCACTCTGGAATATTGAAATGAGTATATCGAACGGTCCGATGCTCCATTGGATGTCCTGATGATATAGCTAGCTAATTGACCCAGAAACAGGCTTCCGGGAGCTGATTTCTGTCAATATATAGAAGGGAGGGTTGTGGCCTCCTGAAATTGCATGCTTGTCATCCAAGCTATGCACATGCTGATATTAGATATAAATTGGTATATTTAGAATTGATGTTGTGGCATCAGTATCTTGTACCTTGCCCATTTACCTTTACCGGGAACCGAATGTTCTACTTGATAAGGTTGCTTCTGATTTATGATGATCCGACGTCATTGATTTGATTTGATAAAATTGGGGTGGGGCAGAATTCGGTGTCAACAAATCCCATGACAAGACATATTTAATTGTATCCCCATTTATTAAGTTGTAATTTATTTTTTTATTTAAATTTTAGAGTATCTGTTTAAAAAGTAAATCATGTGTTTATTGAGAGGGCGAGATTTTTAGGTTATGGAAGTGTTCGGATATCAAGACAATCAAGAGATCATGTTTACATATTTGGCTGCTCATTAAAGGGAGGAGATGTGACAATTAGGGGTTAAAGAAAGGAACATAAGTAATTCCAGGAAATTGCTTTAGCAACTAATTGCCGCTTTCGGTAATATATCAAGGCAATATATGCGGCTGTTTTGATATGCAGATTTTGGGTATTGCATTTGGTATGGAGAAAAGAGAAGATACAGTGCATGTGGTCCTCTTTTGCTCTTCACATTAACGTTTACAAAGAGGGATCTCGGTTTTTACTCTTGGTGAATATGCATGGCATTTGATCATTGATGAAGCTTCAAGATAATTTCAAGAGTTCTTTAACAAGTTTGATTTCAATACTTTGATTGCTCTTCCGGTGGATTCTGGAAGTATTTCGGAGGACTTGAGGATTTGAGGCGTTCGGCAATCAACCACTTAGTGCGCTGTACGTGGATTAGGCAAAACAATCTTTGGTTAGTCGGTGAGGATTCACGATTATGTTTATTGAGATTGTTTTGTAACTGCACAATGGTGATTTTTAGTGCGTTGATTTCCTCCTGTGGTTTTTACCCTTTTTAAGGGGTTTTCCATGTATATCCTTCTGTTCATCTTTTATTGTTTTTTAATTCCTTTTAGTTTGCTTATTGAGTATTTGATAGCATAAGAAAAAGGGTTTTTCGAAAATGAAACGGTGTGAATCTGCCAATCACTGAACGACATGTGTCAAATTGCTAGTCGTTCGTACTCCATCATTATCCCTCCTCAGCCAAAACGTCCTTTCGTGAATAGTTGCCAAACCCCGGCGCTACGCGTGGCAAGCATAGTACAATGAAACAATGGCGACGATCGAGCAGTACAACCAGACGGGAAATCCCTCGAGATTTACCTTGGGCTTGGTATTGAAGCTCAATATCATTTGGGCACTACAAGAATCAACCCCTGTCAATCTGAACAACATTGTCAGGAGTTAAGGGGCTATTGTGCGGGCCCGAATAATAGAAATAAAGGTTAAGGCCCCATCAGGCTAGAAGATAAAGTGCTAAGGCCCATTTGGGATTACCCCAGGCCCAAGCCGAGCGATAGTGCTCTTCCCCCGAGCGATGTACCGAAAGCTCATAGGCCAGTGTCATAGGCGCCGGTTGTTCGGGTACAGGTCAGGTCCGCGTGACCCAAGGAATGTAGTTCTCATTGACATGCATGGCAACCTTGCTCAGCATCATGAGTAACATCCCTTAAACGGTTGGGACATGGGTCACAAAAAAACTGGTTGCTTGTGCTGAAGTAATGATGCTCGGTTACGTCTACAGTGAGCGGTAACCATGCGTGACGAGCACGAGGACCTTGGAGGGCAAGTCAGACTTCACCTATAAAAGGTAGCTTGATTAGCCTAAACAAGTACACACAATCTTACTCAACCCTAGATCTAAGTTTTCTCCATCTTCAGTTATTGATACCATTCCGAACTCTACGGTCCGGGTTGGTGCTAACGAGTTCGGTCAGTGTGTATGAGCGAACCTCGTGAGGAAATTCATTCCAGAAACCATCACCCTTTCCATCCGAGTTGGAGAAGATGAGTTGAGATATTCCGTCCACAAGTTCTATTTGGTTTTTCAAGCTTAGTTTGGTTGAAAAAGAATAAACATCACTTCCCTGATGATTAATTTCAACAGCATTATTAGTAAATTTAAAATTGATACCATATACCTTTAATTTACAAACAAGAGAAAGATAACATGATGAAACATTCCCTCCAGGAAACCCATCTGAGGTTTTGAAGGGACAGAAATGTGAAGTATAATTTAGGGTTAGTATTAATTAAGGTTTCATTGTTTGGGTTTCCGTTAAGTTGTTATTTATCTTTTATGTTATGGGTAACTTAGTCCTTTTATGTTATTAAGGTTACGCTAAGGTTTCGTTATTTTTTTTTACCAAAGAAAAAGGTTTCGTTATTTATCTTTTATGTTTAGGGTAGTTTAGTCTTTTTGTATTATTAGGGTTTCTTAGGTTTTCTATTTAAGCATTGGTTCTTTTTGTAATCAAATCATTTGATATATGCAATGTAGTCCCTTTGGGTAGTCCGGATCTCTCTTTCTCTTGTTTCTCTTTGCTTTGATTTGTATCATGGTATCAGTGCGGGTTTCGATCCTGTATCAGTTCTTCTCCCTTCTCTGCATCAGTCAGCCTCATCTATCTCTCTCTCTCTCTCTGAGTAGCAATCAGAAGTAGCAGCAGTAGCAACGCAGCAGCAGTAGCACTGCAACAGCAGCCATGGGTCCTCAACATCACAGCAGCAACATCGCACAGCATAACGCAGTAGCAGCAACCCTTGTCGGACCTTCATTGGCTTTGACGACCCTCGCCGGAGCTCTGGCAGCCTCCGGTGACTCTCTTTTGGGCAGTTTTTGGCTGTTTGGGCCCAATTTCTGAATTTGAAACCTCTATTTTGTACTTTTTGTTACTCCTCTGCACTCAGCAGTTGATTCGCATTAGTTGATTTGTAGTATGATTTGCAGTATTTTATTGGTATTGGCATTGGTATCGGCCTCCTATTGCACCGTTTGGCTTTGTTACTTTCTTGGCAAACTCACGATGCTCTACAGCTTCGCATCTTGAGTTTGAGGGGGCGTGTGAAGTATAATTTAGGGTTAGCATTAGTTAAGGTTTCATTGTTTGGGTTTCCGTTAAGTTGTTATTTATCTTTTATGTTATGGGTAACTTAGTCCTTTTATGTTATTAGGGTTACACTAAGTTTTCATTTTTTATCTTTTATGTTTAGGGTAGTTTAGTCTTTTTGTATTATTAGGGTTTCTGAGGTGTTCTATTTAAGCATTGGTTCTTCTTTAATAAAATCATTTGATATATGCAATGTAGTCCCTTTGGGTAGTCCAGCTTTCTCTCTTCCTCTCTCCATTTGTCTTGTTTATCTTTGCTTTGATTTTCATCAAGAAACACTAGCAACTAATCCTTCTATAGGAGTTTGTGCTATATATGCAAACCCCACATCAAGGAACAAGCCAATCCTATTTTCTGGCTTGCAAGCATCGTCCTCTGCAGTATTCTAAAAAGCGGCTGAGGCAGACGATTAATCGGCGGGTCGAGGAGTTTGAAAAGGCGGTGACCCAATTAATCGGCCATAAGACGGCGATTAATTGGCTAGGATGGCTAAGCGCTAGGCGGTCTAGGCGCGAATAATTGGCTAGGCGGAGTTAGGCGAAGATTAATCGGCTAATTAGACGGGTAAAATATACAATTTTAGAAATTTATGGGCTTTAGTATCATTGTAATAAATTTTAAGGGGGTTTGGTGTAGTTATCTACATACCGTACACATATAACAAAACATTTTATTTTAGTACTACTCAGTTCCATTTTATTTTGAAGTTTCAACTTTGTAATTGGGTAGTTATTTGCTAGTTGGTACTACTTAATTTCATTTTGTTTGAACTTTGAACGTTGAACTTCGCATTATTACTTTGTTTCCATGTTATTTAATGTTTTGTTCTGCAGCAGTACCTTTAGTTTTACATCAACTTCCCAAGTATCCTGAAGTTCATGAACCTACAAAAATCATTGAGAAAATTAAGGTATTTAGAAAAGAAGGATACTTTGATACCTTAATACCTTAACAATTTTCCCATCAATGAATAAATCATGTATACACGAATTTAAAGGAATAAGGGGAAAATATTAATTGTGAGTCCCTACTTCTAGGGATAGCGTAAATACCAATAGTAGAGAAATGCAAAGTCAACACAGCATTGCTTAAAAGTTATAACGATTAAAAGTTTAATAAAAACCTCCATATTCTTCGTTAGGAACGTCGGGATATGAATCAAGCAGCGCCAACAAAACACCAGGAAGGCCTTTACATTGTGTATGCAAATGACAATTGTAAGGACCCGTGTTTTTAAAAGATCGATTTTCTGGAAATAATGTTGGGGAAATGTGAGGAATATTTTAAAGTATGATGTTGGGCCAATGTGGAGTGGAAAATTGCATGTGGGTGCATGTGAAACATATTAGAAACATGAGGGGTGTATGTGTGCAATTAGAGAGGTACATAAGGGTGTGTTGGGGGAATTCTACACCACAAAAACCACTCCCTCTCTCTCTCAAAATCAGCCGGCCCTATCTTCCTCTTGTTCTCTCCAATGTCTTCCAAGACCCTACCAAATCCACCTCCCACACTTCACCACTTCAAGAACCAACCTCAAATTCATCTTCCTTGCGTGATTTGGAGTCCGGGTGTTTTTGGTTTTTGCTTGAGGAAGGTTTCTTTGGGTTGAGTTTGAAGAACAAGCTAGGGCTCCCATTTCTCTCATATTTGGAGCTTAATCTTTGAGGTAGGTGATGAGCCCAAAATATTGATATTTAGCAATTCATATATCGCATATTGTTAATTCTTTATTGTCCTTAATTAGGTGTAATTATTATTTTTATGATCATTCACTTAAAATTATTAACTTGCAGGAAAAGAAGATAACAACGTATATTTCGGCCGTTGGATTTTAGAAGCATAAAGTCCGTGATCACACAATTACAATGGTGGGTCCAAATTATCACGAGGAATCAAGAAGAGATGCACCCAATGATTTTCTAGACTCTGGACGTGCATGTTGGATGGAAACCAAATTAATTGGGTTTGAATGCCTACTTAGGGAGTGGAGGTTTATTAAGGATAGAAAATTATGAGATTAGATTTGACTAGGTGTTATTTCCTAAAAATAAGAGATTGAGTTAAAAAGTGATTCTCTTTCTTTTATGTGGAGGATACTCGGCACCTTATAAGAGGAAGCCGTTGGCTGTGGCTTAAAAGAAAGGAGGAGAAGTAAGCTTCATATGTCATTAAAGACTTCAATGGTTGCTAGTCGTCGCATGGGCATCTAAATATTTTAGGCTAAGGTTGAGGATGAAACCTCATGTTTTGTAGTAAGTATTTACATTCTCTTTATTTATTTTCCGGATGGTTGATTTAATCGAATAATCGCTCCAATCTCATATTAATTTAGTTGGTAATGTTGGATATGGATTCAATCATGTTTTTTCCATGATTTGGGATTACTAGCTAATTATTAAGCCCTATTATGTAGCTTTCGATTTCAAGTACTGGATATCTTTTGTGATTTGTTTGCGAACGGATACATATGATTTTTTTGTCTTGAACATTAAGGCGAGGAGGAGCGTACACAAGTTAATTTCATTAAACGGTCTTAATGATGATATTTTCCACGGTAAAAGAGTTTAGTCACCAAATTACTGTGAAGAAGTGTTGGAAAATAAATAAGAGTTTGCGAATAATTGCTATGAATACATGAGTGTGGATTCTGAAACCTTAGTCACTTTTCTCTCATCAAGTTCGTTGAATCGTCAATTTATTTATTTGTTTTCACTATTGCTTATTTAATTTTTAATTTAAAAATCAATCAAAACTTTTGCCAACTAGGTTAGGGTTAAATCAACTTTGGATTATTTAGTTTTTCCTATTAAAAAATTCACAAGTCCCTGTGGGTTCGACCTCGCTCTCGCCATACTATATTAAAATACGATTCCTGCGCTTGCGAGTACAATAAAATTTCACAACAAGTTTTTGGCGCCGTTGCCGGGGACTTATTATTATTTTTTATCTAGGAAATCTAGAGATTTAAATTGATTTTTCCCTTCTACTAGTTGTAGTTAGTAACTTCTAAAAAAAAATTGACATTACTTGCATTTAGGTTACGGTAAATCTGATTAGTAACAAATATTTTTCTTCTTTAACTAATTACTTTATTGTTTACTGGCATTAATTTGTGTGTTATTTGCGTTGTCACTATTTCTTGCTTTTAGCTAGTCTTTCTTAATTACGTTATATACTTGAGCCAAATCATTGACATAAGACTCTTCAACTGGGAGAGGATTAAGGTAGTTAGTGTCTGATAGATCAGCCGGAACTTCTTGCGAATTTGAGGTAATTTATTTATTGATTTTATTTTATTTTATTTTCCTCGGCAACGCTTCTTTTCCCTTAAGTAGAAGCATGAATTTTTATAATCAATTTCATAATTGTGTGTGCTCCCACTGTGGTATAGCCCATTGCACACAACATGTCCTTCTATGTTTCAATTTTCTGGACATTGTTTCGAGCAAGTCAATTCACAAAATAATTTTGAAGGTCAGAAACCCATTTTCTGAAACATACAATCCAAATGCGGGGAACTATTCTAATTACTGGAGGGAGCAAGAATCTCACAAATGTAGGTGGACAGTTTGCGCAGTCACCTGATCAATTTTTCTCAAATTTTTCACCCCTACTGAGTCCTATCCTGCACCGTCATACTCTTCTCAATTTAACCATAGTGAGCCTTATTATACATTGTCTCATGTATGTCAATCGACTTTTGATCAGTTTGCTACACCAAAACAAGAGTCTTCCTTAGAGGACTCTCTTAAAGCAGCCTTAGAGGACTCTTTTAGAACATTTATGCAAGTGACTAGTCAAGCCATTGTAGAAATTAAAAATTCGCAGACTCAAGCTATTTCAAAATTAGAAAATCAAATGGAGCAATTGGCTAATCAAATGAGGGAGGAGGAGGAAGAAAACTTTTCTAGTAAATCTGTAGTTAATCAAAACTGGCAGTTTGTCACACCTAGCTCCCTCGACTTTCCCAATGAGCAGGAACATATAGAATCCATTCTTTCATTTGAGTATGAGGAACAATTAGATGAAAAAGTGGGCATACCAGTGGAGAATAGTCCATCAGATTCAAAAGTGGAGAATATCTCTTTGGGTCATGGGACTTTAACGAAGTCGAATAGTGAGGATCCTTTAAAGTCTTGCTTAGCTCATTTTAGCTGTGATCTTGATGTTGATGAATCTATTGAGCAAGTCAATGCCTTGTTAGACTCAACTCCTATTATGAATATTGATAAATGGCAAGCTAAAGAGATCTCTCCTCCAGTATCTGTGTCACCACCACTCTCACCTGTTATGGAGCCGCCTAAATTAGATTTGGAAACTTTGTTACCCAATTATGAAATTGAAATTTTAGAGCCAATAAAGGTTGCGCCAACTGTCAATCTTATCCACGGTGATAAAAAAAAAGAGGGAAATAAAAGTTGATTACTCTACATGAGGATGGAATTGGGTGTGATTTTATTTTCAGAATTGATCTTTTATTGCCTACTCGTAAGTTTTGTTTAGAGACACTGCTATTCAAACAAATATTTCCATTTTATGATGATTATGTCTCTATTTTTGCTAAGTACATGACACACATAGTTGAACTATTCATCAAATTCCTTTTAATTGTGTCATATAATTTTTGTTGGAAAGATCCATACATCGTTAATTATAAGAAGAGGATAAAAGAAAATGATTTAATTATTTTTCTTCCTTACTGCTCATAGTGTTTTTTTTTTTTTTATCTTTTCTTCCCATCTAGTCTTTGTTTGTTTTTTTTTTCTTCCGTATGTCACTAACCAATCGCAGGAAATTAGAGAGACACTTGTTCATCATTTGAGGTACCTCCCTAAACTTATCTTGATTTATTTATTTTTGCTACATTGAGGACAATGCATCATTTAGGTTTGGGGGAGGGACTATTATTTTGAAAAAATTGTTTGATGCAATTGTAGTTTTTTAATTATTTACTATTTTTTTGTGCCAATTAGAAAAAAAAATAAAAAAAAAGTCATTTTATTTATTTATTTATTTTGTTCCCAATAAAAATGAGAAAATTCTATAAAAAAAAAAAAAACTTGAGGTGGATGCTTGATTTAGACTTTCGACTTGGTTGATGGTTTTTTATTAGTGCTAGTTTGACTGTGTCTCGAGTTAGAGTCTTGATATGATTTCATTAGTAGATTTAAGCTTGTGAACATAGCATTGATGAGAGGCACTTGACTTGATCACCTATGCTTGGATAGCGATTAGTCACTTGCGTACATGCCTTTGCACGAGCACTGTCATACTTAAAGTTGGGCTTGAGCTCGAGTTGTGTACACATATTTTTGGTGCCTCAGTATGAGTCGGATGTTTCGATGAAATGCTTAACGCCCTTTCCAAAAAAAAAAAACAAAAAAAAAACACAAAAAAAAATGAATAAAATGTATGCTTTTTCGGGTTTTTCACTTAGTAACCGGGCCTCTTGCCTCAGTAAGCAGTGAGTGTTCGCGTAAAACGGTGGAGAATTTCGGATTAGTTATGTGTGGTTAGCTCGGATTGATAAGCCTTTTTTAATCGAGTAATTAAGCCCGAAGGGGTATCTTAAAACCTAGCACTCTAAGGCCGAAAGGCTTGGGGATGGCTGGCCTAAAGCTCACTAAAGGGGTCAATTAGAAAGCCCGAGGAATCCAGGCATTGCATGACCACACAAAAGAAGAAAAAAAAATATCATTACAATAAGGGGTATATATATATATATAATGATTTGAGCATTATGATGAGTGTTGAGGCATTAAAGATGTGTGTATTGTTTTCGAGTTTAATGAACATCTTTGTGTGGTTTTCACTTACACACATGCCTTGTGAATTTTACCTATCCGGATATATGTGAGAAGGTTTAGTTCTTGTGCTAATTCGGATTAGAATGTTCACTTGTTTAACTCTATTAATGAATGAAGTATCTTGCCTCTATCTTGCGTTGCACTTATACTAGTTACTTTGAGAGGCCATTGATTAGGTTTGGGGTTGCGATTGAGTCCCTTTTCCTCTTGTGTTTGTGGGTGTTCACTGCTGTAAACCCTCACGAGACTATAACTCGTCCGCTAGGGCCACCTAGGAGTTTAAAGGCTTGTTGCATATGCTATATGCAATCGGACTCCTCCGAAAAGGGATAGTTAATGTTTTCCTTTTTCTTAATTTTCTTTTATTTCTTTTGCTCGAGGACTAGCAAAATGTAGGTTTGGGGGTATTTGATGAGCCCAAAATATTGATATTTAGCAATTCATATATCGCATATTTTTAATTCTTTATTGTGCTTAATTAGGTGTAATTATTATTTTTATGATTATTCACTTAAAATTATTAACTTGCAGGAAAAGACGATAACAATGTAAATTTCGGCTGTTGGATTTTAGAAGCATAAAGTCCGTGATCACACAATTACAATGGTGGGTCCAAATTATCACGAGGAATCAAGAAGAGATGCACCCAATGATTTTCTAGACTCTGGACGTGCATGTTGGATGGAAACCAAATTAATTGGGTTTGAATGCCTACTTAGGGAGTGGAGGTTTATTAAGGATAGAAAATTATGAGATTAGATTTGACTAGGTGTTATTTCCTAAAAATAAGAGATTGAGTTAAAAAGTGATTCTCTTTCTTTTATGTGGAGGATACTCGGCACCTTATAAGAGGAAGCCGTTGGCTGTGGCTTAAAAGAAAGGAGGAGAAGTAAGCTTCATATGTCATTAAAGACTTCAATGGTTGCTAGTCGTCGCATGGGCATCTAAATATTTTAGGCTAAGGTTGAGGATGAAACCTCATGTTTTGTAGTAAGTATTTACATTCTCTTTATTTATTTTCCGGATGGTTGATTTAATCGAATAATCGCTCCAATCTCATATTAATTTAGTTGGTAATGTTGGATATGGATTCAATCATGTTTTTTCCATGATTTGGGATTACTAGCTAATTATTAAGCCCTATTATGTAGCTTTCGATTTCAAGTACTGGATATCTTTTGTGATTTGTTTGCGAACGGATACATATGATTTTTTTGTCTTGAACATTAAGGCGAGGAGGAGCGTACACAAGTTAATTTCATTAAACGGTCTTAACAATGATATTTTCCACGGTAAAAGAGTTTAGCCACCAAATTACTGTGAAGAAGTGTTGGAAAATAAATAAGAGTTTGCGAATAATTGCTATGAATACATGAGTGTGGATTCTGAAACCTTAGTCACGTTTCTCTCATCAAGTTCGTTGAATCGTCAATTTATTTATTTGTTTTCACTATTGCTTATTTAATTTTTAATTTAAAAATCAATCAAAACTTTTGTCAACTAGGTTGGGGTTAAATCAACTTCGGATTATTTAGAGTTTCCTATTAAAAAATTCACAAGTCCCTGTGGGTTCGACCTCGCTCTCGCCATACTATATTGCAATACGATTCGTGCGCTTGCGAGTATAATAAAATTTCACAACAGTAGGGGTCAATTTCTACTTCCTGTAATGGTATATTGTTGATATGTTACATTAATCTTGGTTGGTTTCACCCATTTTCTAGTCATACTTGAAAATCTCCGTGAAATGGGTTTTGATCTTGACTGAGTTTGGTTTCAAACATTTGGTTGTTTAATCCATGAATTAGTTGATGATATATCCCTCTCTCATGTTTGTTTGATGATTGAAACTCTAAAATTTGGTTTGGGTTGAAATCTCCACCATTTGGTAAAATCTGTCAAAATTCACTCAAAACGGCATAGGTAGCGCTACCCTTTGGTTCTGCTGCACAGGTAGCCCTACCCCCCTTAAACGGTAGCACTACCTTTTATCTTTTGGTCCGAAAATTAGTTTTCTCGATTTCATTCGCTTGTTTCGGCTATGTAATTGGTATATCAACACTTTACACCTTGAGATACGCATCATGAGTATAATTTTGATACAAATTCTACTTATGCATTCGGATACGGGCACCGACTTGATTTATAGATCATGCATTGACTTTGACTTTTCAACATTTGAATGTAAGACTTTTGACTTATCCCATGTGGATTTTATATGTATTTTGGTTATTAAAAATGAGGGCGTGACAACAATCTTTTGAGGAACAACATAGCAAATTGGACTAACAAAACTACATTTTTGTGTCCCAGCACTTCTCTATCCTCTCCTGAAATTAATAAATTAGCCTTAACCGTCATGTGGCTCATACAGTGTTGATGGTAGTGATGTTAATTTTAGAGAGCCATTTAAATATTCTGCAGACAATATAAGGCGTGGTATGGACCGTATGGTTACGCTTGTTTAAATATATTCTCCCATATTCGTTAGTCTTTGTTAAATAAATTGTCATCCCGGACTCGTCAAACCTTAGCTCCTTGATAGGTCGTTTTCGTACCCAAAATATAATTTATCAAACAGGGAATTAACTAATATCCCGAAGAATAGCGGTTAAGTCCGAGTGTCGATCCACGGAGACAAATTGGCTGAGTTGCGTTAATTTCAATTAATTCCTAATTTAATTTGGTAAAAAGTGGTTTGATTGTTTGTAAAATTATTAAACTAAAGTGCGCAATAATTAAAAGGAGAAACTAATTGGGAAAAGATCTAGGGTTTAGAATCCATCCCTAACCGCATAACCAAGCACTGTATAGATAGGATTAATATTCGAATCACAAAGGATTATCGCTAGGGCTTGCAAACCCTAACGATAATCGTCAAGAGAATTTAGTGTTTGTTAAAAGGAATGGACTATATCCCATGGCACAGACCGTCTCACGATCGCGGCACGATCCGTCTCACGAGCATAATCCATCTCAGAACTCCAAACACATCAATGAAAATAATTATATGAATGGTATTTGGAAACATGTTTACAAATTGGAAGAAGTAAAGCGATTCTATTGATATCCATAAAATCGAGTTCTAAACATATAATTTGATTCGAATAAAAACCCTAATTTATACAGAGAAAGCTAGGTTACTTGGTGTGGAGCTTCATCCTCCCCCTAGAAAGGGGTTTAGCTGACCATGGAGATGATCAGCATGCTTTGATTTGAAAAACACACGAAGAACATAAAGAACTCTAGTTTTCTCTCTCAAAGTAGCCTCTCTAAGTATTAGAGCAAAAGTGGAACTCCAAAACCTATGTAGCACGTCTCTATTTATAGAGAAATCCTCCAATATTGTACTGGACACGCTAGCTTTATGTTGTTGCAGCAGCCCTCTAGTTTATAGGACCGCTGCAATATGGTCCTGACCAACTTTTCAGAACCTCTAGCTTGTTGAGTTGGTCTTGACCGACTTGAACTTGGTCAGGATCGTTTTTACTGAATTCTAAATTGCATGTCTCGGTCAGTCCTCAACCTCTCTTCATGCATTCCAAGGCTCCAAACATCCTCCGTATTTACCATTTATGCGAACATCAACTCCTTATGCCCGTAAGCACCATAACTACATAAAACGCACCGGATAACATGATTAACGGACATGCAAAGTACGAGTTAAGGAACTTAGTTAGGTGCATTTGAGCACCTATCACATCCCCCAACTTACACTTTGCTAGTCCCTAGCAAAGAAAACAAAACTAAACTACTAAATAGATGCAACTAAAAGATAGTTCTTTTAAACCCCCGGGCGGCCCCGATAGGACGAGTGGAGTCTCATGAGGGTTTCCAGCAGTGATCACCCACAAAACACAATGAATTCCTTACCATGGAATCCGAAGCGTGTCATGCAACTTGAAGTATCTCAAGCCAAGCATGCACCACTATCAACAACAAAACAGACCAATATAGTTCCGAATGCTATTAAGTCTAAAAAGAGACATCATGGCACTTAAGCGTACCATGCGTATGTGAATATGGGCATTGATCACAAGTGAACAAAGAATGACCATTCTTTCCGAACCGAGCCTCGACTTCAAGCCTCACCATGTCATGCACTCACAAGTAAAGTCGTTCAAAACAAGGTGCATTATAAACTCTCGAGTGTGCGGTCTGGAGGTTGTGTAAACATGAAGCAAGATACTCCGCACACTATGACACGAAAAGAACGCTTTATATGGTGGACACACAATCTCATGAACAAATATCCAGTATTGGAATCACTTCAATCCATCAATCCACACCCCAACACCCCTAGGATCAAATAGGTCTTAATCAGGGTTATAACGTTAGGCAATGGGTAAAATCGCAAGGCTAGGGTGAAACAAACATGTGTCCGAGAATAGGCAAGTACAACAAGACACGTATTTTAGGGCAAAGATGCAATGTGTTCCCCTTTTAACGTTATTTCACCACCACCTTATTGCTACCATTCAACCAATCCTCTTCCTGCATATTGGTGTCCTCTCTTTCTCAACATATGGTATTCGTTGTTTTCTTTTTCATTTTTTTAAAAAATAAAATGCCTTTTCCACTTCTTCTCTCTTTCTTTCCTTTACTATAGGGACACTACAAGTCGAGCACAAATTCTACCCTTTCTCCCACAATTATACTGTGGACGGTTGGCGGCCCACGCGGTTTGGTTTTGCAGAGAAAAGGGGCGAATTTAAGGGAAAAAGAAAATTTAGAGTCGCCACCCGGGGTTTAATTTTTAGAAAATTTTAGGTACCCGAGGAACTGTTTAGAAAAATAATGTTCCTCTTTCTGTGCCGCTGAAAAAGGGGTTTGGTTTGCGAAAAATAGAGATTTGGGTTCGGGAGCCAGGTTACCCGCGGGGAAGGTTTTCTTTGAAAAATGCACTCCACGTGCCCAGAATTTTCAGGTCTTTACTAAATATTTGTGGGATTTTTCTGAAAAGATTTTATTAAAAACTTCATTTCACATAAGCAGTTTATATATAAAACGGTAGAAAATAATGCATTAAAGAAACAAATAAATCACATAACGCACGAATTGGTATCAAACGACATAAAGTAATAACATGAGGGGACGTAATTGCACAAAGTAGAAGTAGAGGGATGAAACCGTAATAAACCGCCACTGATTCAGAAAACAGAGCACCAAAGTCAAAAATAGAGCATCAAAATCTCATCTTGCCACTGATGCCGTACGGCATCATCAATCACACCGCGCGGTGCCATTGTCGAAACCGTACGGTGCCTCTGTTTAATTATTTTTCGAAATTTTTTGTTTTAGACCAGAGGGAAAAGACTCTGTTTTACTGATATGAGATCATCATTTTTCAACAAAATGTCCTTTAAATGGTTTCAGAATATACCTCAATCGAGCAAATGCCGAGAAACACATCGATCATGTTCTCATCATCACTCCAGAGGAAACAATTTACGGATTTCTCCATTTAATGAATAATGTGCTTTGTTATATCCAGAATCGGTATAGAACCGTTCTGAATATAACAAGTAATCTCCTCAGAGGGTAAAAATTTCAAGTAAGAACACGAATTCTATACCTCGGATTGATTCCAATGATAGAACGAGATTGGTTAGATTTGGAAAATAGACACTGGGCTTCTGGATTCTATGATTTATGGAGTTGTGGGTGAATGACTTCTCTAGAGAAACAGTAATAGAGTTTTGAGAATGAGAGATTTTGCTATGGATTTTCGATCGGCTTATACGCGAGTTTTCAGCTGGCTGAAATCATTTGACGGAGGCGAGTATATATAGGCCATGGGTGCCATACCCTTCCACGCGAAATGATGAGCTACAGTAGAGATAACGTATCACGCCACGTGTCACGCCCTGAATTCCATAAACATAGCAATGAAGAATATCCACGTGGACTAGTCAAAAGTCAAACTTTCGTCCATGGAAAGTCTAGGTCAAACCCACATTACATAATTCGGTCAACAAATTCCAATCAAAAGGGCACCCGTACAATGTAATAGTACCCAACCATTATAGGTAGTACATACCTTACAAAATGTCAAAAGATAGATGAAAATAGGAGTTACACTATCATCTTTCCCAAAAATACTAATTATCAAGATGAGAAAGTAACTCCTTCATGTAATGCAATGTCACTCCATGCATCCCAATCATGCTCCTTGTTGCGTACCTGAAAAATAGTAGGGTGAGCAAATATGCCCAGTAGGAACAATCTCTACTCATACTATATTCATAAGGATGATAAATGCGCCAACTAATAGTATGTCTCGATGTGCATGTGAACAAGAAAGGACTAGAACTCACTCACACGCTCCTAGGTGTCTAACATAGTATAAAAAAAAACGTCAAGAAGTCACAAAGTATCCACTAACAACCGTCGTATCCCACACGTGTCCATATTTTACCATTAGTGTATCCGCGTATCCTAATACCCTGCAAGTATCCATATTCTCTCACAATCCACAAATAACCACAAGAATGTATCCACATTATCCATTTAAGCTCAAAGTAAATCAATAATTGTTTCCGAGCCTTGTGGGCCTCGTGGAACCCATGTCCGAGTCTTAAGGGCCTCGTGGAACCCTTACTAGCGACACACCATGGTGTCCTAGTGCAACAACCAACCAACACTAATCAAAATAGTCATACAAGGTCATTATGAACCAATTCATTCATTAGACCAAGTTAAGATTCTACGTTCGCTCCAAAAGACTCGATTTTCGCCAAAA